>LPNX010171019.1:97243-246671 GCA_001517045.1 Pseudotsuga menziesii
ATACAATTGTAATGTTTATTTACTTTCAATTATGTATAGTATTTTAGATTTAATAATATTATTAGTGTTTCTTTTTAATATGAATGAGTAAAAATATAATATTATAAAGTAGTTGAAGAATCTTTAATCGCCTAAAGTATAGAAGAGTATAGATACAAAGATTATCCTATTTGAAAATAAGATCCTTTAAAAAAAAAATTCAACATATATGTTCCAAGTTGAGTACATTGCATTCAAAAAAGTCATAAAATTGCATCATTTAATAAACTTTCTTAGGATAATAGTGCATGTAAAAATCATAGATATGATTAAATCTAAGAACAAGCATGGTGATTGTTGCACTCATCCATCAGTTGATCCTTTTGAGCATGTCCTTCTTCACTCAGCCCTTCATTTTCCCAATGGAAATATGTTGCATTGTATCCTTTTCCATTTCCTTCGAGCCCACACACTGTCCAACTAGGGAATCGAGATTGAGTTCCTTGGGAAAAATCCATTATCATATTAAATTGCATCTCAAATTCATTGATTAGTTGTTCATTTTTAACCCCCTACTCCTTGACCCTAGACTCCAACTCATATTGTCTAATGTCATGTTGCTCCATATGTGAGTTGATATGATCAATGGACCATTTCATGCCATCCATTCAAGAATCAATCTTTAGAAACATTCTCTTAATGTTCCTTGTTTCACTGAGGGCTCCAACCCCCACCCCTCTTCCCCTGCTATATCCCTATTCAACGAATCGACCATATATTCACCTATCCACGGAGAAATTAAACATAATTTCATAGACAAAGATAAAAGATGTTTAATTTGCTATGGTTTATGCATTTGAAACCACTGTCTTGGTTACTCCAAAACTAGGTTTTAGGAAGGCTCACAATATGAGATATGACACATAATACATGACACGTGGTGGGATCATTGTTATTAAATGTGAGTGTGTTCTTTTGAAATTCAAAGTTGATAAATGTGATAAGTTCTTACCTACAATTTCAATTTCACTTCACAAAAATGCATGTATGATTTCGTGCACTTACTTTCTAGTGGTACAAAGCATAGCACATTATTGATGACATTAATTGGTGCAAAAACAAGATCCATCCCTCTAGTGTTGGAGTTGTTTTGATCAAAGACACATTAGGCCTATCATATACATTATGCGAAAATATGTTCTCACATACCTCCTAGATTCCAACATTGCTACAACGTCATTGTTATTAATTTATGATTCAATATTTAATTTTAAAAAGCAAAACATACAAGATGGTTTAAAATATAATTTTTAAAAACAAGACATACATTATGATTTACACAAAACATAGTAGATTTACAAAACATAGGTATGGTTTTTTATGCTCAAATTGTTAGTGTCAGTAATGTTTGAATCTGGAAACCCTATGCATGATAATTATGCATTGCCTTACTGAGCTTCTCTTTGTTTTGAGAATAATTTAATATTCTTTACTGAATAGGGCCAACCAAGTGAAGGTGGAAGCTCTTATGGCCCCTACCCGCCCCTCACATCACTCTCAATTCCCCATAACCTAATAAAATCTATGTAAAACAAAAATTGTGTTATAGCATATGACAACATACAAGAAAATGTAAATAACACTAAGAAACAATTAATTTATACGTACCAATAAAATTCATTAATTCTAATGCAATATTACATCAAATATATAGAGTAAATATCAGTTACAATCATCATCGTCATCTGAGGATGGCGATGACGATGAAGATGATGATGATGATGATTATGATGACGACGACGATGATGATGATGATGAGGATGATGATGACGAATATGGTGGTGGTGGTGGTGATGATGATGATGTGGATGGTGGTGATGATGATGATGATGAAGATGATGACGACGATGATGACGATGATAGTGGTCGTGATGATGAAGATGATGATGGTGGTGGTGAAGATGAAGGTGGTGATGACAACGATGATGATGACGATGAAGATGATCATGATATTGATGAGGAAGAGGGTGACGACATTGATGACGATTATCATGATGAAGATGGTGATGACAATGATGATGATGAGGAGGAGGAGGAAGATGGTGGTGACGTTGATTATGGGGATCATGACGAATATGTTGATGATTATGAAGATGATGAAGATGACGATGATGATGATGATGATGATTATGATGATGACGACGACGATGATGAGGAGGAGGATGATGAAGATGATGATGGTGGTGGTGGTGTTGGTGAAGATGATGAGCATGATGAAGATGATTATGATGATGGAGATTGTGATGATGGTGATGATGATGATGATGCTAACGATGGTTTAAACATAACTAAATAGTCATAAACATAATACATTATGCAAAAATATTTTCTCACATATCTCCTAGATTCCAACATTGCTACAATGTCATTTGGATTCTTCTTCATCTAACTCAACATATGTATCTTCATTTGGTTCTGAATCACTATCGTTGAAAAGATCTCCCATATCAGGATTATGATCAATGCCATTTTCGATTAGATATTCATCATCAATATTTTCAATGTCAATTTCATTGGCTGCTACATCATTTGGATTATCAACTTCTTGATCAGATTCTTCATCTGACACATCTATGTCGACGACCAACTGCTCTTGATTTGCATCACCTTCTTCTTCAACATTGTCTTCCTCCTCTACATTATACTTGACCGGTATTCATCTTGGATTGTATCTAACAATGTATGCCCAACCTGCTTTACCTAGAACCTCTGAGTAAAATACCTTCTCACATTGACTTGGAAGAACATAAGGCTCTGTACCTGGTTCAAGTGCCCTTGTATTAACCATGGTAAATCCATTGGCATGCTTAATAACATTTCTTTCGGGACCACGTTCATTCATTCGTAGCCTATACCATTTGACCTCAAACATAATTACTTTAAAGGAATTAAAGTCACACTCAAGTATATCTTCCAAATAACCATAGTACCTATTTTCATATACTTTTGGATGCCTTTCACTTCTAGAGGAAACATTACTGACTTGAAAAACTATAGTTATCCCACAATCAAATGTTTTCCTCTTGTCATCCAAATTTTTGATATTAATTTTACGACCATTGCACCACATAGCATTGTGATGTATCAGTTGCATCATGCCCGACTCGGTAAATAAATATATAAGAAGACATAAATGAGAGAAATATTTTGATACAATGTGAAACATCAAAAAAAATGAGCAGGGTAAATATACTTTCCTTGTAATCTTTTAAACCACATTCTAAATCAATTTCCCTTTGTGTAAGTTCTTCGGGATATTCTTCTCAATGACGATGCATTGTTTTAATCATTTTACTAACCCCTTCCCATGATAAGGTACCATAGTATTATGTACATCGTTCAATCCATTCCTCCATCCAATCAAGATTATTTGCAATGTATAAATGTATTGCATCCCACACACGACCAACTATATGAAAAAATAACAATTAAGAATTGTAAACTAGCTATCATTAAAGGCAATCAAGTTTACCTTAAAATACTAATGGAATAATAAAAATTACATAAATTGAAAAATTAATTGTATAATAAATTAAATGTACTCCATTCAATTAGCTTTCACTTTCCTCTTTCTACATTTCCCCAACAGGACCTACCCTTCAAATTTGTTGATGGAGTCGACATGACAAATGCGAGGCAGATTGATATTTTTTTGCTAAATTTGGAAGATATTTACTAATGTACACCATGGATTGATATAGCATATAGCCCTGCACCATAGAACCATCAAGGTGTGCTCTTTGTCTAAAAAATCCTTCAATGACTTCAAATTCCTTTCCACCATCCACATTGACCTTGAGTTTACAGGTCCACACAATTCAATCTCCTCGACTTGGTGTATGAGATAGTGTTCTTATGCATTGAAAAATGCTGGAGGTAAATACTTCTTCATTTCACACATTAGACGGGGAATTTATCTCTCCCAATACCTAATATATTCTTTATGGATTTCTTTAGATGAAAGCCACCTGCAAAAGATGCAAGAAAATAACAATGATCAACCAGATTGAGGCATATATAATAAAGTTCCAAGCTGTAAAACACAATATGTTAATAAGCAATGCATCCAAAAGAACGAACATTTTTCATGCATATAAAATTGTTACTTACCTCATGTATTTACCAAGATCATATATAACTTGTTTTATGTTGTCGTCAAAGTTATCTGAGAGAGCTAGAGGTAGAACGTACTGTAGCAAAAAGCAAATAATTATCTAATGTTTCCAAATAAGATAGAATAATTACTAAAAAGATTTACTTAATGGAAATTATATACGTAAATAATTACCTTAATGAATATATGCCAGTCATGAGTTTTAACACCGCCAAAATCACCTTTTTTGGTTAAGATATTTTGTTTGTTTGACGAAAACCCCATCGGAATACCTTATTTTCTGAATGACCTCTTATATAGCATTGCTTTGTTGCTCTGTCAATAACCATGGAAGACTAATATTTCGGTACCCATTTCCGGCATTGGAAATAATTACACTTTTCATTGCATGATTGGCTTCTGCAATGTCACTACACATTTTTCCAATTTTATCTTTGCTAGACCTTCCATCTAATGTTTTCCATATCATTTTTGTTACATTCTTCCCGATATGCATTGTATCGAACAAATGAGCTATTTGTAGGTGCTCATAGTAAGCAACCTACTGAATTATATGGGATAACTCGTCATTCCTTGTGGAATCCCATTCATGCCTTAAATACATTCATTAAACATAAACGAAAACAGATTAACAATAATTCATGACACCCATGGTAGAGAAAATTCAATAAAAATATAAAAACACTAATATTACGTGAACATATCGTATGTTGCATATACAATTTGCATACCTCAACGATTTATGTTATATTACAACTTCCATAGGTGAGGTGTCATTCTTTGTGGTTTCTTTTCATTCTCTTCTTTACCATTGAATTTTGTTTTTTCGATAGTTCGGTACCTATGGTTCTTAGGGAGGAAGTTCATGTACTCATCGAACACCTCATTTTCTAAACTTCTTGAACGTTGAGATTTTATCCTAGGACCACATACTGGACATGCAAATTTTCCCTTTGTTCGAATACTTGCGAGGTATATGTATTAATGTTATAGCATCAAAAGATTATTAATTTTAAAAAAATGCATGTTTTTTACCTTAAAAACATATAATTTTAACAATGTGCAACATAAAGTTACATGCCACAAAAATTGTGTTAACCCGGGAGCGTCATGAATTGTCCATGCAAGTATTCCATGAAACTGAAATTGTTTTTACCCTATTGGTCTGGAGATGTCACACATAGTGATTCCAGCCCATAACTTTAATAGCTCATTGATAAGAGGCTCAATATATACATTCATATCTTTAACTTGGTACTTACCTAATCGATCAATAAACATACAACATTTCTATTTAGTTATCCGTACAAATATATAAAAGGTGTTCTCATGCAGCAATTAAACAAATAACTTTATGAAATAATATAATTACTTTCAAAAAAATACCTGGAATAATCATTGCTAACACTGTGTGCTCTCTCTTAATCGTCATCCAAGGAGCTAGGTTATTGTTTATGACGAAAACATGCCACACTGAGTAAGTAGAACGAAGCTCACCAAATGGATGGAAACCATCAGCTGCCAATCAAAGTCTAATATTATGAGGTTCATCTTTAAAAATTGGCCATTTTTTTCGATGTTCTTCAATGGAGAACCATCTACAGGAATTCGAAGAACACCATCTTCACTTATGTTCTTCACATGGTAATCCATAAACTATGCTATACTTTGGCACCCAAATAGTCGTTGGAAACGTGTAATTATGGGAATATAATGAAGAACTTTGCGAGGAACCTCTTTTGTTACTTGATCAGTTCGATATATACTAATTTCACACTGTGGGAATTTTTTTTCTTCTAATGTATACTGTCCATAATATATAATATGATCATTAGGACATGTATCAATAGATTGATACTCCACTCCAATTTCTTTCATAATCAAGAATACCTCTCAACTTGTGCATGGTAAATTATTTGATCATGGTAATATAGATTCACCCAACAATCTGCAACATTGACAAAAAGTGAAATGTAAACAATATACGTCATAATTATTTCATATCCCAAATTTACGAATTAATTATCACTAAAAATAGAGGAAAATAGTCAACTTTACATACCTTAGGAGATGTGTGAAACATGTGTTTGATAAACCATTCAAAACCTTCATTTTCACAAAAACAATATAGCATATAGAATATTGGTTGTTGATCCTTCATAAAGAGGTTCTTGGGAATTCTCGAGAAGATGAATATCATGAATATCATGGAGGTTGTCCTCATCCAATGGAGCAAATGTGTCTTAGAGAAATCTATTTATATCAACTTCATCATTAGTATCAATAACATCATCTTCCTCCATAGGATCATTAAGAGTTCAACCTTCAATAGCATGATCTCCATGCTCATCATCTTGTAAAGTAGTATTTCTACTATTATGTGGCAAATAGCTCTCTGGAAGTCGACATATTAGGGGAATTGTCTTTATATCTACAAACATTGCAATAACATTAGTGTATAATATACAACACATATATTTAAAATGATAAAAAAAAAATGTGAATACATTATCAGTACTATTACAAGAAGTACATAGTATAACGAATAATGTCTTACCAAGGGATGATATTCATACCCCACTTCAGCATGCCCCTTCTCCTTACAATATTTTCCAGTTGTTGTTCTTAAAAGTCTTCTAGTTTGCAAACCTCTGCAATCATTGCAAGGGAAATAACACTTTTTATCACCCTTCGCCTCCAATGTTGACTTAATATTACTTCAATGCATGTGTTGGTATATTAATAGATATGGTGTTTCCTTATAAAGTAATGAATTGCTATGTACATGTTCAAGCATGTTAGTATGTTGGGTTGTAAGTGTATTTGTGAAAGGAGTTGTTACACCATTTTGACAAGTGGTAATACCTGTAGGATAATGAGTGGTTAATTGGTTCCCTACGTTGGTTTATAATTATTAATTACAAGAAAGTCTACATTATGGTGCCAATGGATCTAATGTAGAAGAAATTAAGGGGTCGGTAATATTGTTCATGTTCGTTATACTAGAGATTAAAAGGTTTCAACACATTGACATGATATTGTCAAATGGGATTATGAATATAGATGTAGACCCTCAAGGTTTGAAAGGATTGTCAAATGGGATTATGGATATAGATGATAATGCCGATATTGTCAAATGAATGTCAAAGTTTGAAAGGATACGCCATTGTGGTCTCATTGGTTATCTATGAGGGGGAATAGTTAAATCTAATTAGATTGTGTACTTGAAATCTACGAGGATGGTCATGATATTAACATTTTAACACAAACCACCATTTAAAAAATTACATTTTAATAGAAATGAAAATTTAAAAATTTACATTTTAACACAAATGACAATTTCTAAAATTACATTTTGACACAAAACTCCAAAACTATATAAACATTTTCTCCATTGCATTGAAGCCCTAGTTGGAACATAAAGGGTGCAACCACAAAAAATACTAGTGCATTGCAGTCAAACTAACCTGGAAAACAAAGGAGATAAAAAATTTGATGTGTCAAACCAGTACCAGACTCTTGAAATCGCAGGACGATAAACCAATAGAAAGATCGTTGCAACTCTAGAAAATGATTGTGAAAATATGACTTAAGAACATGTATTTATAGATCAATGAGGGTTGCGGTTCCAATGAAAAATGCACAACGATCAAATTTAAAAAAAAGAAAGTCAATGACCGTTAAAAAAGAAAATGAAAAAAAAGTTTTTTCCTCAACATTCATCGCTCTAGTGATGAATGTAATATACATCGCCATAGGGATGAAATTCTGTCGCTATAGCGACGATCGTTGGGGACATTTTCATTTATTTCCAAAATTTTAAACTATTTTTCCACAAAAAATCGATTTTAACTTATTCATGGAAAACTTTCATGGGAATTTTGAGCCATATGTAGTAGTGGGACCATCTTCAAGGGTTCTAAGACCCCATCAACCCAAAATGACCACATCATATCCTTCAAGGGTTCAAGGACCATTAAACCCTCAAGTGTGGGTCCAAAGACTTCTTCAAGGCTTATTCATCAAGCAAGAGGCTTCATGCGATTTTTCAACCACCTCAACCACACCAGGAGACCTACGAGGGTCAAGATCCATCATGCTACCTCATGTGGGGTTGCTAGACCTTATCCTAGGGTACCATGACATCATTAGAGCATGAATGACCACATAATGGGTCATTAATGTGTCTTCAACCCATATAGGGATTCTCCATTTTCTGGAGGGGCTTCAACACCATCTCCACGGTCTTCAACATCATTAGTAGGATCTTCAACATCGTTAACAAGGTGGCAGCTCCAAGATCCAACCTTGTGGGTACAGGGACCTTGTCATCTGGGTACAAGGTTCTTTAAGGCACAAACCATATCTGTAAGGGCTCCAAGGAACTGGATGTGAGGGTACTTGTATCATCCATACCTTTGCACTACAAGAGGGAATTTTTGGAATCAATGACAACCTATGGGGCCACTGCAAGTCCATTTTGGAATCAATAAAAATTCAATCAACAATCCCTCCATTTGTCATTAATTACAACAACTCATGCTCCCCCTGCGAGCATGCTCCCCTTTTGTCTTCATCTCTCTCCCTTTGGCATCAATGGAAAAGGGTGTCCACATATCTGCATATGAAAGTACTGATCATTGCTCACTGCTCCCCCTGTTAACGTGCACGATCCTAGGACCTTTTTGTACACTTGGAGTAGCCATCCTTTCACCTTTGAGTTCACCCTCCAGCCTCATGAACTCAATGTGTGCTAAGGTCTTTGAGATACCTTACACTTGGATTTCCATATGGCAGCCATCCTCCCTGCTCTGAACAACCTCTCCTATATGTAACTGCTCGGTCTTATTCATCCATACTTGCTTCTTGGCATAAGTATTTGTTCCTTCATCTTTATTGGCTTTCCTTGATGAGCTATATAGGAAAATTCTCATGGGTTGTTTTCATGTACTACAACAGTATTTATCTTTGTTCCCAAATCCACAGCAACCATAACATCTCATCGTATGACAATATGCAACAATGTCACCAACATGGTTGCATGTCTAGCACCTAACTGAGCTGTTGGAACTTCCAACACTTCTTTGATCAACTTCATTTCTCCATGCTTGAGAGTGTCCCTAACTATAGGCCTTTGTCTTCTAATCTTCAAATATTCCTGCGTTGGTCTTCTTCCAAGGTTCATTGGTTCTTCTTGCTGATGTGTAGGAAGGACTCTTCCTTGGTTGACTTCTTTGACTTGCACATTCCTGGGTTTTGTGACCAAACCCATTATAGGTGTAGATTCTTAATGTGTGACAGGTGGAAACAATATGTCCATCTTTGTTACATGTCTAGCATCTAACTTTGTTATTTGGGCTTCCATCACTTCTTCTTCTGTAGAGTCTACAATCCATAGCCTTATGACCAAAGTTAGAACAAAAATAACAATAACCATTAAATCCACTTTCATACCTGGGTCTTGGAGTTGTTTCATTTCTGATCTTACTTTTAGGAATATACCTAACTCCTTGTTCCATTTTTGAACTTCCAAAGTCCTTGTTGTCATGTGCAAGTGCATGAGGAGCATCTTTGGACATTGATAGACATGCTTCTGGAGTCTTTGGAGACCAAGTGTTATCCTCATATTTTTCTTTCTCTTTCTTGTAACCAATACTAATCTTGTCACATGGATATATTTGGCAATCCAATATCTTATCTAGGACAATTGAACTGTCCTTAAACTTGAAAAATACATCATTTTTTTCATCTTTCTTCCTGAGACCAACTACCTCCATTTCCAGCCTTTGGATTGTCTGCTCCTTTTCTTCCAAATGATTCTTCAAGATTTATTCTATCCTCTTGGATTCCTCCAGCTTAGTCTTCAAATCCTGATTGACCTCTCTATTTTATTCAATCTCTTCTAAGTATTCACCAGGATCTTCTTGTTCTTCCTATTGACTGATCAATTCAATCTTTAGTTTTTCAACTTCAGCATCCTTGTCTTTCAACTGATCCCACAACTATTTATCCTTGTGTTTGAGCTTCACAACCAACACTTCATTGGCATGGTCTTCTACTGATATTAATTCAAAGAGTCCAAGATTTTCTTTTTGAATTTTATGAATTCACTATGGTTCAGATTTACTATTTTCAAGACCCAATTCGCTCTGAGGTCAATATTTATAATGGTGAGATGTATCTCACATGAGATTTTTGATAGCCCTTCATTATAATCTACAAGAGCCTTCTCAATTTCATCACACAATCTATCATTACAACCAAAAGAGTCCATACCTTTACTTGATTCCACTTCTTGTTTTTCTTCTTCTTGATTGACCTCTTTCGGGGGCTTGTCTTCCGATTCTTGATCTCTCTTTTCGGGTTCTAGTCTTGCCTTCTGATACTCTCCTTCCAAATTGAACCATAGATATTTGGTTGAGGTGTACTCCCCTACACTTTCTTTCACTAAGATGGGAATTATATCCATGAGGAACTTCAAGGCTGTAGCATTATTCTTCTTTGCTTCCTTCTATGCAGCTGAATTTTCCTTCTTATTTGATGGAGCGGGTGGATTGATCACAATTTCCCAAACACCAAACTTCTTCAGATATGCCTTCAGTTTTCTCCTCTAATTGAAATAGTCCATAATATCAAGTATAGGCACATCATTGCTTGACGGATCTACTCTTTCTTCCATTGTGTCTCCACGGATCTTCTTCAAGCTTGCAAGGCTTGTGATGAAGGCCTACTCTGATAGCAATTGTTGGACACAATGGTCACACTAAGAGGGAGGTGAATCAGTGTGAGAGAAATTTAAACCTTTTTACCTTATTTTAATCAATCAAAGTATATCAAACATTATATTATCAAATTACATCATCATATGCATCAGCTAAATCAACCATGAGTCATAAGAAAAATCATCACATCAAGAGAGACACAAGAATATATGTAATTTTGATCTTTATTTATGGTAATGGAAGACTAAAATATTCTCGATTACAATCAACACCAACTGATGATAAGAGTGCCAACTCTTGTAACATGACCCAACCTAGTTTTCTTAGCTCCAACTAAGAAATGGTTGAGGAGTCCAATCCTTAAGTGCAAGACTTAGCTTGCATCAATCTCTGCTCATGTACCTTTGCACCTCGATCTACGTTGGTCAACCTTTGCTCATCAATGTTGTTGGTCATCTACTCAATACTACTTTTCAATCTCTGCTCATCACTCTTGTCAATCTGATCATTACCACTATTGGTCAATCTCCACTTAATACTACTTGCCTGTCATATCTATATAATCATCTTCTAGGGTAGTCATGCATCAACATCATCATCTTGTACTATTTGCGTCAAGATTCACAAGGAATGTATAAGGAATCATCAATCATACAATAGTATGCAACAACATCATATCATCATTATCATATCACCATAGTGTGCATGCATCATCGTCATATCATGCATTTTATCATAGAGTGTAAGCATCATATATCAACATGGAATCATCACAACTTCATACTTCACTGTACATTCACTATTTATCACTGTTTCATTGTATATTCACTATTTATATCTGTATCACTGTATATTTACTATTTATATTGCATTAACATACCATCATCATACAGTACATTATCAAGGAGAATTACCATCCAAGCAGCATCATCATTACGAGGTAAGAATCAAGCAAGAACTGTAGAGTATACCATTGTATGTGTAATTGTACATTCACTACTATATGTGTACATCACTATGCATACCATCAATACATCACTGTACATATGTCACTATAGATGCACCACTGTACTATTTTCAATATGAAGGCATCACAATCATCATCTTGGTGTACATCATTGTATTGTTCATACTCTATTGCACAAACTACTGCTCATCTCTGTCAAATCATTATCACTTGTTTATTTACATCTTCCCTCATTCTTAGTAGTGCAAGTCAACTTCATCATGGAACACTTCATTATACAGTATCATGCATCTTCATCATAGAATGTATAGTGTCTGTAGGAATGCATCATTGAATATGGATCACAATGAATTTAGTTCAACGGAGAGCATCATCATAGTATACATACCTTAATACGTTGAATGTGTCAATGTTGTGTATGTCCCAAACAAACATGCTCATCAACTAGGACATTGTTTAGGCATAAAAAAGATGACCGTTGTAAACAAATTCAAGCCTCCAACACTGTTACAAGTTCAGAATTGTTAGGGCATCAAATTACCTTCCCCTGCTGCAAACAAATTCAGGACTGTGTGTGTTATGGGAGAACCTTATAATTCCAAAACCAAAATCCAAAACCCAGTCAAACTTTCCATCAAAGTAGAGTTAAGATCTGTGATAAAAATGTAGCAGTGAACACCTTCCAGACCTCGAAAAAACTCTCATTGTTCTTGTCGCTATAAATATTCGGGACTTTTTTGTATGTGTTGAAGAACCCTAGACCTAGTCTAAGGTGGACTGTCATATAGAAAAAAGAAATATTTGATTGTTGCTGTAAATAACACCGAATTTCCTCATGTGACCTCAGTTAGTGAACCCTTTCTCCATCATCCTATTGGATTTGCATAGATAAATACCAAAAAAAAAATTATTATGTTGCTCCCACCAAAAGTTTACTAGCCTCAGTCCACCACAGTCAACGAACTTACTTCTCCCTTGTTTGTTGGATTCATA
Organism: Pseudotsuga menziesii; assembly: GCA_001517045.1. Classification (NCBI taxonomy): domain Eukaryota; kingdom Viridiplantae; phylum Streptophyta; class Pinopsida; order Pinales; family Pinaceae; genus Pseudotsuga; species Pseudotsuga menziesii. The sequence continues at coordinate 110,079 of LPNX010171019.1, forward strand.
ATGAATGTGGATGGGCTTGTATTTATACACGGTTTGTGGAAAAACTTCATGCTGGCCGACTTCACAAAATAAAGGTTTGATTATTTATTTTAATTATTTCATTTTTATTTTGTCACACAAACTTACCATTTCAATGGTTATAACAAATATGGGTATGTTGTATTTTGGTCCACAAATTAGTCAATTATTTTTTGTCATTTTGTCACATAAACCCTTCCAAGTCAACCTTAGGGTTTTTTGTACTCCAACAAGTTCACCATAAGTCAATTTATTAGGGTATGCTCCATCTTGTTATGGTTAACTATAGGGTTTGATCACACTCCAACAAATACTTTAGGTCACCACAAGCCTCGAGGGATTCATCAAGGAATAAGGACTCTATCAAGGGTGTGCACTTGACCTTAAGACAAAGGCATGTGTTCCATAGGGAATCATCGTGACCCCATCAACCCAATCATGCAAGCAAGTATCCAAGTTCCATCACACCACTATATAAGTGGGTGCCAAGTCTTCCTCATGCCCTAGGACCATCTTCAATGGTTCTAAGACCCCATCAACCCACAAATGACCACATCATCTCCTTCAAGGATTCAAGGACCATTAAGCCATCAAGTGTAAGTACACGGACTTCTTCAATCCTTCTTCATCAAGTAAGAGGCTTCATGGGATTTTTCAACCACCTCAACCACACCAGGATACCTCCAAGGGTCAAGATCCATCATGCTACCTCATGTGGGGTTCCTAGACCTTCTCCTAGGGTACCATGACATCATCAAAGCATGAATGACCACATAATGGGTCTTTAATGCATCTTCAACCCATCCACGGATTCTCCATTATCCATAGGGGCTTCAACACCATCTCTAGGGTCTTCAGCATCATCAATAGGGTCTTCAGCATCGTCAACAAGGTGGTGGCTCCAAGATCCAACCTTGTGGGTACGGGGACCTTGTCAACTGGGTACAAGGTGCTTTAAGTCACAAACCATCTCTGTAAGGGCTCCAAGGCATTGGATGTGAGGGTACTAGGATCATCCATACTTGTGCACTGCAATATGGAATTGGTGGCATCAATGAAAACCTGTGGGGCCACTACAATTCTATGTTGGCATCAATGACAATTCAATCAACATTCTTGTCCATGGGTCAAGATGGAATAGAGCATTTTAAAATGACTGAGGAAAACCCTAAACCCTACATGAGGTGAAATTTGTCTTTACTTTAATATTTTTATCTTATCAACCAACTAGGATCGTGCTAGGACAATCATTATATTTTTCATGAGCCTTGATTCATATTTCCCTTGGAGATAGTAATAGTTTGGATGTGTTTATCAAAGTGGATAATGCACTAATTGTCCTTTCCTTTCAATTTGTTTTAACCATTAATAGTCCTTTCCCCTTAAATTTTTGGTGAATTAGAACCTAAAATATGTCCAACCTAAAATTCCAACATGGTACTTGTGTTGTTTTCATTCTTGGAAGATCTTGACTAAGGTTAATTAATTTTCAATCCTAGATCCTACTATTGTTTAGATCATATCCCAATTACTTCGACACTAAATCTTGTTGCTATAACAACATGGAAACTTTTGTGAAGTTGGATGGAGATAACATTTTCATTAAGAATTTCATTTTTAGAATAAACTATATGGAAATTTGTGTCTTCGTTGAGTTGGAAGAGGAAGGTGGTGTACACTCATTAAGGAATAAATTTAAGGATCCTTTCATCAATGTATGTTAATATCATTCTATAATCCCTCTATGACATTGTGACATAGGAATTAACCCATGAACTTATACATCAATGCATATTTGGAAAAACTAAATCCCTTGCATTTCGAAGTGAGGTGGCGATTTTATCTTTGGAATATATGAATATTTATTCAAAAAATTGAGCTATTTTTAAATAACTTTATTAATTCTCTATTCTTTACAAGATACAATTATATTTAGATCTAGTCTCTTCTTGGTGAAATACTAAAGGAATTATGTTAGCCTACCTAGGAATGTGTCTTAGGTACAATTGCTATGTATGTTTTTTGTCCATAAGTCAAGTTAGAATAAAGTGTTTAACAATGACTAGAGAGATCCCTAGACACATCTCCATGAGGTGAAATTTGTCTTTACTGTCATATTTTTAACTTCTCAACCAACTAGGACTACCATTATATTTGTCATGACCCTTGAATCATATTTTTCTTAGAGATAGTTATTGAATCCATTATATATTGTAGGAAAAGAAGTATTTAAAGACTCTCAATTTTAACAATGATAAATAATATAATTCCAAGGAATTGAGCAACATCATAAACAAATAATATGATATTAATAACAAAAACCATTCATATATTTTCCCCCAAAATGGATAGTAAAAACCCTTTATATATTTTTTCATAGAATGGATGGCAAAAACCTGTTATATATTTTTTCACAAAATGAGTAGTAAAACCCCTGTATGATTGTAAAATCCCTTCATACAATTTTTCACAAAATGAGATATTGAATATTTTAGCTGAAAATCTCGTTGACTCGTTAATTTAGGAGGCATTTTTGGGTTAGTTTGTCTCCTATGAAACTCACATTTGTCTTTTCTCCAGCTCATTTTTGTCTTCTCTCTAGGTGAATTTTTCTTCTCTATGTGTGGGAACATGTGTAGGATATGTATGTGTACATGCTCCTCCACTATTGGTCTGTGGGTTCCCTTTGCGGGATCCTCCACTATTGGTCTATGGATTCTCTATGTGGGCTCCTCCACTAATATGGCATGCACTCTCCTCTATTGTGCTTTTCCGAATGTAGCCACAGGCTCTCATATGATAGTAGGATTTGTTTATTTGTAGTTTATATATATGATATTGAATATAATATAAATCTATATGTTATATAAATGATATATTATATATGTTACATATATTTTTATTTGGTGTGTGTAATATAATATAATATATTATATAATCTTAGGACCTTGATATTGTGTGAAGGGCTTGAGTGTGAGCATACTTGTTGGTACTTTAAAGATGGTGAACTATGCCTCAGTAGGATGAAGCCATAGGAAACTTTACTAAGGCCCATAGTGATACTGATGTGCAAATTGCTTGTTTAACTTGGGTATAGGGGTAAAAGGCTAATATATCCATCAAGTAGTTGGTTTCCTCTGAGGTTTCCCTTAGAATAGTTGGATATCACATGTGAGTTTTATCAAGTAAATATAATGATTAGATGAATCAAGGGTTTAATTCCCTTAACCTATTATCAAACTTCCAATAGGTAAGATGATGTGGTTGCTCCATTGACGATGATTAAGGAAGTCAAAATCTACTTAGGAAATGTTTGGCTCATTTTGGACTTCAATGCATGAAGAGAATCCATAATTCCACTTGACACCTATCACCTTGATAATTAACCTCCAAATATGTATAAAATTCCTTGGTTAATGTTTCCTTAGATAAAAAAGGTGAAATGTGCCTCCACATTTCTGTAAATGTGTATTTTAGGGTTTATTCTCGTCTTTAATAAGATATAACTACCTTCTTGAATATGTTTTTCAACCTTTAATGCTCATTAATTCCTTTTCTTACTTTGTATCATTCTCTAAATCACAATCAAGGTAGGGCATTCTTATTTTATGGCTTTTGATTGTTGCACTGGTGGATAATTGTCTTACCATCCTTATATAAATTGAGAATACTGTTGGATTTATGGTTATACTGAGAGGTGGGGTGAATCAGTATAATACACTTTTTTTCTTTCTTTACTCATTCATCAAATACTTCAAAATAATAAACACAAATAGACTCAAACCATAGAATACAATATGTAACTAGGAAACTCAATCAGGAAAAAACCACAATGACTTTTTTTTTATGAATCTTAAGTAGGAACCAACCTACTATTACAATAATTATAGGCACAACCTGTCATTACAAGGTTTTCAAGAACCAACTTAATAGAGACACCAATCTCCTTAGATGAGAACCAATTCGGCGTTACAATGTTTGCAAGCACCAACTTGTTGGAGGCACCAATCCCCTTAACTAATCACCAACATAGAAAGTATTGATTATGCACCCACATACTTTCAATGTATGTTTTTTTATTAATATATGGTAACCTTCTTGAGTCCCTATGATAACCTATCCACTTCCTGCAACGTCCTTTAGTTATTATAACACATCCTTTGTAATTGTCACTGTATTCAATACTACGATGCTTCTTACTTCAAATATTTGTTTTACAACAACTTGTCTATTGTATGTATGTTGTACTACAATGAAAATTTAACTTTTGTGTGCCAATGTATTTTCCTGCACTGTACTGCAAAAAGAAAATCTAAATTTTATTCACCAATTTACTTTCCTACATAGCACAAAACAACCATGGATTATGTGTTGATGTATTCCATGATAACTTACCTGCCACACTCTTCTATGTCGCGCTCTATTGATATTTGTTGTGCATAAGAAAACCCTGACTATTGCGCAGTCTTCAACTTCTGTAAGAAAACATTAGAAACTTAGGCAAAGCTTCAAAAGGATTTTCAACTTTTGCATAGATTCAACTTTTGAAAGAAAACATTTTCAACTTTTGCATAGCTTTAACTTCTGAAAGAAAACATTTGCAACTTCTGCATAGCTTCAACTTATGAAAGAAAACATCTTCAAATTCTAAGCAGAGTCATTTTCTGAAAGAAAACATTTTCATTTTTTGTGCAACTTCAAACACATCTGCAAATTTTGCACACTTTCAAAAACATCTACAACTTCTGAAAGAAAACATCTACATCTTCTACACAGCTTCAACTTCTGAAAGAAAACATATTCAAGTTTTGCGCAGCTTCAAAAACATTTGCAACTTCTATGCATCTTCATTTTTTTGCAAGAAATCATTTCTTCCTCTTAACAAGGTGCACCTTCTTCCTTTGACTACCTTAGAAACCCTAAGAAAAACCTTCAAGAGAATTTTATCAAGAATATCTTCAAAGATCTAGAAAACATCTTCAAATGCATCTTCAAGCCTTACCAAAGGTGCACATCTTTTTAAGACCTCCGTGATTCGATGAATGAATGAATAAATGAGGATATTGCTCCATTTGTTTATACAAGTCATAAATCACTTTATGGGCCGACATTACATTGTTCAATATCATAGTAGGGTCGACTGAACATTTTAGTTGGGTTGACTTTACATATTCTTTCACATATCTTCATTCCTATGGAGTTAGAGGGAGTTCCATATACTGTTGGTAAGGTATCTGAATAATGTTTCCATCCATATAATATATATTCCAATATGAGCAAGATATCTAGAGTAAAAAATCATTCAAATATAGGGTATCCAAATTGGGCATCCAAATATAATATTTCCAACAATCTTCATATTGCAATCTCTATTTGCAATCTCTGCTTGTCCTTGAAATTAATGATAACATTATATCTTTGAATTTGGAATCAATGAAAACAATATCTCCATCAATCTCCCCCTTTTTCATTGATGCCAATGTTTAGAAAAATCTGCAACAAACCTATAGATAATCCCCATATCTACAATTCAATCTCTACGCAATTATGTTTCTGCACAATTATATCTCTGTGTAGTTTCATTATGTACAAATCCCCCCCTACAAAATTTATCCCCCTTTTATATCAATGGAAAAGGGATTCTACCCCTGACCTTATGCTTATCCTTGTTTTTGCATCGTGTTTCTTGTCTACAATTTTCCCTTTGCCTGCATCACTATGTTATTGGCAAAACATTTCTACCCCTAAGCTTGTGTATCTATTTAGGGATATAAATTACCTCCATTTTTTCTCAGATATATTTAAATGTATCTTTGGTAAGGGGTTTGGTAAATATAATTGCAATATGTTCCTTATTATCCATGTATTCCAACTTAACAATATGTTCTAAAACTCGTTCCCTTAGAAAAAGATAATTGATTGGAATGTGCTTTTTTAAGTGCGTAACAGGGTTCTTGGAGATGTTTATGGAACTAGTGTTGTTACACATTCAAAAGATCGGATTCTTGTATTCTACCTTAATTTCTTTCAATTTTTTCTTCATCCAGAGAACTTGAGTGCAACAAGATGTTGCTGCGATGTACTTAGCTTTTGTTGTAGACAGAGAAATTGAAGATTGCTTTTTTTCTCAACCAAATAGTAAATAGTTACCCAAAAATAATGCTCATGAACTTGTTCTTTTTCTATCATCAATACTTCTTGTCTAGTCTGCATCAATATAGGAATTTAAATTAAATTACTCACCTTTTGGATACCGCAATTCAAATTCCAATGTACCTTTTAAATATTTAAATGTCCTTTTTACTTCTTGAACATGTGTTTCTTTTGGCACATATTTAAATATTGCAACTAATCCTAGTGCCTACATAACATTTGGCCTGATGTTGTCACATATAGTAAGATTCCAATCATTGACCTATACTGATTTTGATTTGCTTCCAAGGATTCATCATATTTGTTCAATTTATAGCCTATAACCATAGGAGTGATGATAGGTTTGCAATATTCTATTCCAAAAAATTTCAACATTTCTTTAATATATTTAGTTTGAGAAAAAATATTCCTTCTTTAGATTGGGAAATCTATAATCCAAGAGAGAATAACAACTCTCCCAGCATAGACATTCCAAATTATTTTTTCATTTCTTCTGCAAAACTTTTGACTTAAATTGTCAATATCACTTCCAAAAATGATGTCCTATACATATACCACAATAATAATCATATTTTCATTTTCAAACTTTATTTAGAGATTATTGTCTGCAACTCATCGCTTGAAACCTTTTTGTTATAGGTATTTGTCAATTCTTGAATACCATATCCTTTAGGGACTTAATCTACATACATACATAGTCTTTGTCTTCTGATGGTTGAAATTCCTCATCCTTCTCAATGTTCAGTTCTACTTCTAAGTTTCCATTTATAAATGTTGAATTTCCATCCATTTTGTAAACTTTGAAGTTCTTGTAACACGTGAATGCTAAAAAGATTCTAATAGATTCTAGTCTAGCCACATGAGTAAAGGTTTATTCAAATTCAATACCTTCAACCTGAGCATATCCCTTACAAACCAATATTTCCTTGCTTCTAACAACCTTTTCATATTCATTTAACTTATTTATGAAGACCCACTTTATTCCAATCACATTTTTGTCTTTAGGTCATGGGAAAAGTTCCCAAGTTTGGATCTTCTCAATTTGATCCAATTCTTTATTCATAGTAGTAATCCACCTCTCATCTTTACTTGCTTCTACAAATGTTCTGTTTTGAGAGATTGACTTGGTCATAAATGCTTGCTAGTTTTCTCCTAGTTTGTGTCCCTGCATTTTTTCACCGAGAATTAAGTCTTCTGAATGATTTTTTTTGCACAAACCTTGATGGGGCCTATGTATTGTGGCATTATGTTTCTAATTCCTCCTCCTCCTCCTCTTCATCTTCTTCTTCTTCTTCTTCTTCTTTACTGCATTCCATTCCTTTGGCTTGTTGTTTGTTCTCTTGATACCTTACTTCATCTATTATGACATTTATGCTTTCAAATATTTTTGTAATCTTTTGCTATAACATATGTAGAATTTTCTACTTGATGACTATCCAATAAAAGTTCCTTTATCTACCCTTGAATCAAAATTTCCTAGATCCTCACCATATCTCTTCATATAACACTTTCTTCCAAATATTATGAAATGTTTGACCAATGTTGGTTTTCCTTTCCATAATTCATAGCATGTCTCATCGTTGTTAACTATGATTTTCCCTCAATTTAAAACGTAGATTGTAGTATAATCTTCTTCTCTCCAAAATATGTTTGATAACCTCGTTTCATTCAACATTGTCCTAACAATTTCTTGCACATGTTTATTTTTCTTTCAACCACTCCATTTTGTTGAAGAGTCCTTGCAGTTGAATACTATCTTCTTATTCCATGAGTTTCACATATTTTTTCAAATTCATTAGATGTAAACTCACCTCATCCGACATTAAACATTTGATTTCATGTTAGTCTCATTTGCAACTAAATATTTAAAAGATTTGAAATTTCAAAGGCCTCGGATTTATTTCCAAGAAAAACCACCCAATTCATTCTTGTATAATCACCTATAAGTAACATAAAGTAATTATCTCCTTGCAGTCTTTATGTTTCGGTTGGTCCACGATCCATATGCACTAGTTCTAATGGCTTAGAGTTTGTGTATTCATTTTACTTGAACCTTACCTTTATTTTGTTTCCATGTTGACATTGCTTACACACAGTGTTTGAGGGTTTTGTGATCTTTGGCATATCCTTGACTGCTTGTATAATGTCGATTTTTTTCAAGTTGCCAAAGTTCACATGGCCCATTCTTTTATGCCACAACCAACTTTAATCTCTTTTCCCCATGAAACATTTTTTCTCCAGTTATCTCATCAAGAATGTACACATTGTTTGGTGTTGTGGTTGCTTTGGAAACTAATTTTCCTAACTTTGCTCTTTTAATCTCACATTATGGGGTGGCAAAAGTAAGAGTATTTCCTTGATCACACATCTAGATGAAACTAAGAATATTGTGTTTCAAGTCTTGAACATACCGAACATTTTCTACCTTATATTTTCCATTATCAATATTAAGTGTCCCTTTTCCAATTATTTTTGAAGTGCCATTATCCCCAAAGGTAATGTTACCTTCATTCTTTTTCAAGGTGATAAAGTTTGTTTTATCCCCTGTCATGTGACTTTATCACCCATTGTCTATGTACCACTCATCCTTTTTATTTTGTACACAAAGTGCAACTTGTATAAAAATGGATTTTTCTTTCTTATGTTCCCTTGGTTCCTAATTTTTCTCCATGACGGTTGGGATTTCTTCATTCTTGTTTTTCATGAAACCATTTATACAAAACCTTGATATATGTTCATAATTGTTGCAATTATAACATATATTTCAGTAAAGACAAAAATGAGTTATGAATTTCCCTTGAGAATCCATAAGTATATCCATTGTTGTTCCTCATGTAATTGCTTCTTACATTTATTCTACAGTCTACAACTTTATGGCCAAGAAAATTGCAAGAATAACAATAGCCAAAAAAATGTTTTCAGTACAGGATTATATGATTGCATCTTGGTGGAGAGATATCTTTGAACTTGTATTTATGAGGATGGTCTATCTTCTATGGAACATTGTGTTCTTTTTTCTTGTTGTCTTCAACATTGATAGCGTTCTTGAGTATATCAGCATAACTTTTTGTCTTTCTTTGACCCAACTGTTGTGAATAGGTTGATTCTTCTTTCACAATTTCCTCCTTTTCGTTGTATCCAAGAGCAGTTTTGTCAGATGACAACCTTTGATAGTTTAGGATCTCATCCATAGTTGCAGAGCTCTTTTCAAATGTCATATTAGAGTTTGATTTATCCAACTTCATTCTTAGAGTGACGATCTCATATTCTAAACATTTGGATACATCTTCCTTTTCTTTTAAATGATCTCTCAAAACTTCTTCAATTATCTTAGCCTCTTCAACTTGTTTTTATAGATTGATGATGTTTTTTCATTTTCATCATATTTCTCTTTTGCACATAGAAATTCATTTGTGTACTTATTTAGTTGTTCTTTTGTATCCATTTATTTTTCCTCAATTTATATGTTTCATCCAAGGCACATATGATTTCTCCTTCCAAATTTACTTCTCCAACAATTTATGAAATGTCTTCTTCTTCTAATAATGAGGTTTTATTCAGGACACCAGTCTCCTTTTCTAGGGCCATGAAAATAATCTATGTTGTTTCGTTGTCATTGTCATCAGAAGAGATGCCATCTTCATTTGCATATAAAATCTTCTTTTGTCTCTTGAACTTTCTTTTCTTATAGTCTTTTCTTTTCTATAACTTTTGAATCTAAAGTCTTCTTCATCACTATTGTTATTCTTTGCATAAGGACATTTAGCAGGAAAGTGTCATACTTATCCATAATTAAAACATTTAAATGGAAGCTTACCTTTGTATTTGCCAAATCCTCTGTTGAGATTTCTGACAAAATCAACTTCTTCTTCATCTGATTGTGACTATGTGAGTTGTCACTTGATTTGTTTTCTTTGGTGTTTGTCTTCTTTTATGCCTTGAAGGTTTCTTCTCTCTTTGATGGGTTTTCTTCTTTTTCTTTTTCAACCCTCATTTCATATGCAGTAAGAATTCCATGTAATCCATCCATTATGGGATCATCTATATTCCTCATTTCCTCAATTGTATATATAATGGAATCAATTTTTAAAGGAAGTGATCCAAGCACCTTTTGCACAATGATTTTCTCATCAACCTTTTCACCGAAACCTTTGATTGTGTTGACGATCTCATCAACACGAAGGAAGGGGATTGCAATATTCTCTTAATTTTTTATTTTAAGTCTCTCAAATTGTCCTCTACGAGTTTAATTTTTTTCCTTTTTTACTTTGTCATCCCCTTCATATATATTTTATAGATTTTCCCACATATCTTTTGTTGATTTACAATGCATGACATTGAAAAATTCCAATTCTTCCAATCCACACAAAGTTGCCTTCATGTATTTAGTGTTATTTTTACTGAGCTTCTTTCCAACGGCATTTATAGATGAAGTTGTAGGAGTTGTATAACCAATTTCAGTTGCATCCCAAATGCCAAATTCTAACGCCATAAAAAATGTTTTCCTTCTTATGCTCCATAAAACATAATTTGATCCATCAAATAAAGAAGTATATCTATTATTGGAGAACCATTTCTTATCCATGAGTGCACAATGATCTTCCTTCTAGTGGTCAAACTATTCGTGAAGGAAGCTAATTTGATACCATTTTTTGTATTTATGATTATATTGAGAGGGGGTGAATTAGTATAACATATTGTTTTCTTTCTTTACTCATCCATCAAACTCTTCACAATAATAAACACAAGTAAACTCAGACTAACTTGATAGAGACACCAACCCCCTTGGATGGAGACATCAATCACCTTGGATTTATGGTTATATTGAGAGGGGGGTGACTTAGTATAACATACTATTTTTTTCTTTACTCATTCATTAAACACTTCACAATAATAAACAAAGTAGACTCAAACAAACTTGATGGAGACATCAATCCCCCTTGGTTGAACACCAACTCAACAAATATTGCAGAGGAACCCACCTACTTTCAGTGTATATGATGTTATTCATATCTGGTAACTTTCTTGAGTCCCTGTAACAACATATGCGGTAACATCCCTAAAAATTCATAATATTTTTTTTTAATTACCATACGTAATTTCTAAAATACTAGGATAATGAATTTAAGAGATGATATACTCTTATTACTTCCTTTGTTGTTGAAATATGTATTTATTACAATCTTCAGTTTTATATGCCTATGAATAAAATAACTTGTCATCATACTTCTTATACGAGACAAAGTACTCTTCTGTACACTTTGGTTGATACAAAATTGTGACAGTATTTTGATAAAAAAAGGGTTTTTGTTGAAACAATGCCATAAATTGTTTATCATCTCTTCCAGTTTTGTTTTACTCAATAGTTGTTTAGAAGGATTAGAAGGATCAGGGTTCAGGTCTTACTTAATATTTACGACTAATGCATAAACCTTTGTTTTGTCTTACTTACAGGTAGGTAAAGTGAGGCATATGTTTTGCTAAGGTATAAAATAAAAAGGTGGTCTACCTTGGCTTGGAAGAAATCTCCTAAAATTTGATCTCCATATATGTATATGTTATAGTCCATCTATCCTCACTTTGTAAAGAGTTCTAAAACATGCCATGAGTTCTTACCTAAACTTTATCATAAACTTTACGAGAGGACCCTTCGATGATGACTCCTATTTCTTTCCTGTCTCCAGAGGGCTGCGACAAGGCTGTCCCCTATCCCCTCTCTTATTTATCTTGATTATGGAGGGACTCAGTCGCATTATCTTGAATGCACAGCACTCAGGGAAGATCAAGGGGTTCAAATTTTCGCCAAACCTGTCTTTATCACACCTGTTTTTTGTAGATGATGTTATTCTTATTGGGGCAGGCACTATTGATGAATGGAGGGCCTATAAAGAAGCACTTGATTTATTCTGTTGGGTATCTGGGATGTCTGTAAACCCTTTAAAGTCTTCTTTTCTCTACCAGAATGTAGACTCGAGGTTCAGGGAGGAAATTGCTGTACTCTTTCCTTTTAAGATGGATCCTATCATGGTGGGGTTTAAGTACCTGGGTTTCAATCTTAAACCGCTGGGATACCATACTTCTGATTGGAACTGGCTGATCCATTTATTTGAAAGGAAGATTAAAAATTGGACTTACAGGTATCTATCACTTGGAGGTAGAGTGGTCCTCATCAAAGCTGTACTTACTAGTTTGGCTGTATATTGGTTTGCATTGGCATGATGCCCCAAATCTATTCTTAATAAATTGCGCAAGCACATTTATAACTTTCTATGGGGAACCTCTGCGGGTCACAGTTCTTCCCATCTGGCCAACTGGGAACTTCTTGCTCTTCCTTTTGAATTTGGGGGCTGGGACATAAAGAACCTGGAATGGTTTGGTATCTCTCTTCGACTCAAGAGTCTGTGGAATCTTCTTACTGGAACTGGGACCTGGTGTAGGATCATTACCCATAAATACTTGAAGAACAGACCTCTTGATGTTTGGCTTCGTGGACGGTCTTTTCGTATTGTTGGTACTTCTTATTTTTGGAATGGGTTTATCAGGATCATTGAGTGGATTACTTGTCAGCTGGGATGGAAGGTGGGAAACGGTTTAAAAATCAGAGTGGGCATTGATCCCATTGCTGGGCTCAACTCACAGTATATCCTGTCTGAGGGGCTTAGGGATTATCTCACTGACCTGGGTATTACTCATCTGGCACATGCACAAAATCTGGATGGCTGTGGTATAGGTGGGACTATATGGTACTCTGCCTCGGATCTGCTATTGGGGGGAGTATGGGCTGATCAGTGGTCCTCATATGTTACTGGACTATCACATGGGGGCATTATGATTGGTCATTCAGAGGACAGACTGTTATGGATGTATGATGAACAGAGGGGTATGGTAATAGCTAGGAAAGCCTATGATTTAATTGTCACCAATCACAAAACTGTGCTGGAAAATGACATTATGATGAAGATTTGGTCTTTTAACTTACCCTTTAAGATCAAATGTTTTGTATGGCTCACGTGCTATAAAAAGATAAATACATGGGATACTTTATGCAAGAAAGGATGGTGTGGTCCTAATAGATGTTGTCTCTGCAAAGAGGAGGCAAAGTCGGCTGAACATCTTTTTGTCAGTTGTCGGTTTCTAAAGGAGGTTATTGGGGGCCTTAGCTGCATATTAAATGTGTACCTGGACTGGAGTGCCCATACTTTTCAGGAAAATTTAACCTGCTGGCATTCACGGAAGGGACATTTACTGTATGTGCCTTTTTTCATCATTTGGAATATATGGAAGGCTAGGAATCGTTTATGTTTTGATGATCAGGAGCCCTCCTTGAACATATTGTTACATTTCATTTATGATGATTATTTGACTTTCAAGCCTCCTCTGTTACAAAAGCACAGAAGCAGAAACATTTGGAAGTCTCCTACTTCGGTGTATCCTATGATTTTTTTTGATGGTGCGGCTGCAAAAAATTTGGGGGGTGCGGGATTTTGTCTCTGGCTGAATGAACTCCACCTTCTTACCTTCAAGCTCGGATGTGGCTGATGTACCAACACCAGAGCTGAGCTCTTAGCACTTTGGGCATCACTATGGGTCGCAAAGGATATTGGGCTACCGCACCTACATATCTTTGGCGACTCCTCTGTGATTATAAATTGGGCTAAAAGAGAATCTACCTTGGATATGGTGAATCTGGAGGCCTGGTGCCTCAACAATAGGATTCTCATGTCCTCTTTCATGTGGGTGGATCTCAGTCATGTTTGTAGGGAACATAACAGGAGGGTTGACATCTTATCAAAGGAGGGGTTGCACTTGGCAGCGGGCCATCTCTTACTCACTGAATATTTTGGAAATGAGATTATTGGGGAAAGCTCATCTTAGCTCTTTTAGAATATGCTCATTCTATTACAGTTGATCTCACCAGTTTCATTGAGATACATTCAGGTTTTTGTTGAGCAGCTATTACTAATTATTAGAGACTCATCCCCTCCTTGGATCAGATTTCTGGGCTCCTGTTATTTTCTTTAGGAACATTGATGACTGTATTTATGGTAGCCTTCCTATGAGAGGGTTCTTATTGTAGTGAACTCAAAGTGCTTTGAGTATGATACACTGTGGGGATTTTTGCATTGTATCATGTATTGTATTTCTTTTTATTTTTGTCAGGATGGGTCTGTCTTTGCTAGGTGTTGTCCATGTTTGGACTGATATCACCATTGTTGTTCTGTGCAGTATGTAAGTCTGCATACCATGAAGATGTAAAAAATTCCTTTGATTCAATGAATACCAAGGAATGTCTTTTTTCGACTGAAAAAAAAAGACTCCTAGCTCCATCAAGTTATACCTCCATGGTGGGGAATTTTAAGAACCCAGCTTGGTCATTGGTTAAAATACGACTATGGCTTAACCATTGGAATACACCTTGGTGCAAATAACAAGGAAAATTTTTAAGTTTTAATTGCGGCCATGTGATTGCATTAATGACTCTGTTGACATTCATGAGTGCTGGTACTCAAAACCTAGAGGTTTTAATGCTCATGGAGAAATAAGTTGAACTGTCCAAAAAAGATTTGAAGGGTTTTCATCTGCTCTTGTCTTTTTATCCTTCGGTCTCGGCCTGTTGGTGATTTTGGATACCCAATGCGTCGTAGGTGGAGGAGCGGAGCTACTCGGCTCTCGACACCATCTCTTTTGAACACAACGCAGCTAAGAGCACTTCACTGGTGGTTTTCACTTTCGTCACTTGCAACGACAAGTATATTTTATTCCTGGTAGAGTCTTAGTAAAAACAAATTGTTTTTATTAGCACGCTGTTGACATTTGATATTTAAAATGCAGGAACTATCCAGAACGGCTCATTGCAACAGAGTGAAGGTTAGCAAAGAAAGCGAACGGTGTGAGGAAAAAAGTTGGTTTCCCACTTCGTGTGGGCTTTATGGTGAACATGCTGCATTTCCTTAGCGGATTTGATGCGTTTAAAACATGGTCTGTAATGTTTTCTTAACAGATGTAAAAGCAGTCCTTGTCTCTGTAGCATCTTATAATTGGTCTTTTATGAACTCGTCAAAGTAAGGGGATTCCTACAAAATTATGGAGTCGTAAGACTATGCCACGCATCTCTATTTTTGTCTCTCTAACGATTTACCTAAAATTTTGAAAAGAAAACCCTACGTTTGTTAACAAACTGTAACTTTGCTTAATTAATGCGACTGTGTTTGCTTCGATAATGGATGTGCTATAAAAGGAAATTTTATTCTTATTTAGAGTCCATGATATAAGTTGGAAAAAAAATAAGTCGTGAGGCTCTTACTATCGATATTTGTATTTGGCTAACAAGCCACTGTCGCAGTTTTGATAGTAGTATAGAAATTAAATCGTTGTGAAGACTTCTGTGGGTTTGTATAAGCTCCTTGATTTGGTTATAAATCTGGATGTTGCGTTAAGAGGTATTTTGATTCATTTATCTGTTCTGTTTGACATTTCAGTTACAGTCTTATGATAAGTGACCGTGACGCCTTTATATTACCTGGTTTGTGCTTTAGGAAGGTCGAAGGCCACTGTACATTATTTAACGATTTTAGAATTGTTTTTATTTATAAAACAAAACAACCTGTGAGGGCTTTCCTATCTATCCTCACTGTCTTTTTTCGATTACTCACGAGTTGAAGTTGTGGTAGTTATGTACAAGGTTTACTGTCACTCTAATGGATTGATAACTGAGTATAGGATTCAGTTGTAACATAAATTAGGTCTTTTTATTTCTATAAAACCCTAAAATATGGCCGTGGCAATCTTTCCATGTAATTGTTTTTTTTTGGAGGATCCATAAGACCCTGTTTACATATCAAGAATATTTACTTATTAAAGCTACTGTTTATATATATTGCCGATAATTGTTTATCGGTTTTTACTGGTTGTTTTGCAAATTAAGATAAGGCCATGGTGCTGACTCTTACCTAGCATACTTAATGATATGTAATCTTTCTTATACTTAAATTTTTGCTGAAAATAAACTTTCGCTGAAAATAAACTTTCCCTAATCTCTTCTCTTTTTGTAAGTTTTCTTTATAGTTATAAATGTTTTAAGATACCGTGGCTATGAGGCCATTGATACTGCCATGTTTATCTTTAGAATAATCCATGAAGCCATTTTTCCTGTGAATGTATGTAAAGAAGGTTGTAACCATGAGACCTTAGGTAAATTTCCATAACCACTCTATTACATAGTTTAGGCCGTGAGGCCTTTTTCTATTAATGAAAATTAGAACCACTGTTTTAAAAGAATTAAACTTTGTTTAGCGAATAATACTATTTTGAAGATAATTAATATTGAGCACTAAAGCTGTTTGCAAATTTATTCTGTAAGCAAAATGCTTCAGATAAAAACATTAGCCTGACCTGAAGCCTGTACTCGGTGCTACGGTTTGTGGATAATCTTGACTTGGTGTTATTAAGCAACTTAATAGTTAAGAAGTTGGGCTTAATATGCCCTTAAACAGAGCTATTGGGAGACTAGCTTAGCTATTACTGTTCACATAAAACCCTGGTTATTCTAAATTAGTTTTAGAGTTTGTTTAAATTAGACATGATACTTATTCTAGAAAGATTATTGTAAAAGCAAGGGTATTGAGGAGGAAACTTAGATCCGAATATTAGATGTCTCATAAGTCTAGGTTAAACTTAATCCTGTATAAATCTTATCAAGGTTTTAACCTTAATTAGTTTACAATGTTGTAACAAAGTTCTGTGCTTAAGTAGATTTTCTATACATAGATTCTAAACTCAGTCTACATAATTCATATCACTATTACTAACATTTCACTAGGTTGTAATACTAGTAGAAAATAATCTAAATCTGATACAAGAAGAACATCATTTATATTATGAAGCACTTTTACAGAAAAAATACTAAACAAGTACATCTATCTTTTAAATTTAATACTAATGAGTGCAGTATTCCTAACAACATCCAAATACAGGGGTTATAAGATATTCAATCATTCTAATTACAGTTCTTTATCATATTCCAATTGATAGTACAGATTCATAAATTAAATAACAATTGAATCTAGATAGAATGTAGAAAGGGGACAAAACACCCACGGAAAACTGTTCCACCCAACCTTCTCCTGAAGCAGCTAAAGTTACTTGCTTAGGACCCTCGAGCTCGTTCACTGAACCACCAGGATGAATATTTTTGCCACACATCAGACTTATACAACTTAGCACTCATTAGAAGACTTAACTCAGTAAATCACTTTAGTTAACCCCTCATCAAATTTTTTGTGCCTAAATTTTTAGTTTGCAGCAATCACAAGGTTCATTATCTCATAAATCAGAATGAGTGGTGAGCCTCCTTCTCAATTTGATGGTTTCTATAAGATTGCCCAGGTATTTGGGTCAGTTTTGGAATTAAATGAGCCACCAGCTCAATTCCTCCTCTCAGGGAACATGTCCACATTTTTAAGGGATTATGCTCCTGCAACAGCTAGAAAGTGAAATTCCAGTGCTGCTACTTTTCAACTATCCTTCTACAACTGCTCCTTCCTCCTAGTGGTTTAGTGAAACACTCATTTAACAGTTTTCTCTGGATAGGTGTCTCCTTTTATTAATTATTAAAATAAATGATTTCTCAATTACAGTGATCCTTGACCCACTTGGTCATAAACTTTACAATAAATTTAACATAATGTTTTTACTGAAATAAATAATAAACAATTATTTTTTAGTTTTGGGTATGTTACATATACACTTTCTGCAACTTCCTTCAGTTCCTCTAACAAGTCCTTGTTAATTTTCGTTGGATTCAATATTGCGTCGTTTTTTACTTCAAATATTTATTTTCCAATGACTTGTTTGTTGCATGCTTATTGCACTACCAAACAATTTTATTTTTTTTCGCACCACTGTATCTTCTTGCTTTGTACTACACAAAGCAACTCTAAATCTTATTCACCTATTTACTTTCCTGAACAACACAAAATAACATGTATTCTACGTTGATGTAGTGTGTGTGATAGCTTATCTATCACACTCTACTCTGTCTCACTCGGTCAATATATATTGTTCATAATACAACCTTGAATATTGAACAATCTTCCACTTCTGCAAGAAAACATTTGCATCTTATGCGTAGCTTCAAAAAAAAAATACAACTTCTGTGCAACTTCAACTTTTGAAGGAAAACATCTACAACTTCTGAAAATAGATAAATAAAATAAAAATAAACCCAAAAACCATCTATAATTTTTGTGTATCTTCAAAATATGAAGGAAAACATATGAAACTTGCACACATTCAAAAACATCTGCAACTTTTGTGTAGCTTCAAAAACATTTGCAACTTCTGTGCATCTTCTACTTTTGAAAAAAAACATATGCAACTTTTGTGCAACTTCAACTTTTTAAATAAAACTTATACAACTTCCTCATAACTTCGAAAACATGTACACTTTCTGCAAGAAATCATCTCTTCCTTTTCACAAGGTCTTCCTTCTTCCTTGGAATACGTTAGAAACCCTAAGAAAAACATTCAAGATAATTTCATCAAGAATTCCTTCAAAGACCCATAAAACATCTTAAAAAACATCTCCAATCCCTAGAAGAACTTCCTCTTACATAAGTGCACACATTTTTCAAAGCTCCATGAGTGGATGAATCATTGAACAAATGAGGAGTGATCCATTTATTTATACAAGTCTTAAATCACTTTCTGGGTCAATATAACATTGTTCAATATCCTAGCATGGATGGCCTAACATTTTGGTTAGGTTGACTTTATAGAGTCTTTCATATATCCTAATTTCCATGGAGTTCTAGGGAGTTGCATACATAGTTGGAAAGGTATTTGAATACGCTTTCCAACCATGTAGTTTATACTCCAATTTGAGCTAGGTATCTAGAGTAAAAATTCTTTCAAAGATGGGGTATCCAAACTGAGCATCCAAAAAAAAAATATTTCTAACAATCTTCATTTTGCAATCTCTATCTATAGTATCCCCCTATATTTGACATTAATTATAACAATATATCATTTCCTTTGACATCAATGACAACAATATTTCCAACAACTACTTCATTGAAGGATTTCGTAGTTGAAATTGATGATCAAGTTAATATCATGCCTCTCACCTTTTAGGAAGATATGGAAAACCCTCATTTCCAAGATTCTATCATGTATATTGTGGAAGAATAGTATATGATTAGAATAGGAGGTAAACTTACACAAACATTTTCATAATTTCATAATGAGTACATAATGTAATTTTTACCTATCACCCCACTTCATGTCATTTTGATTCATTAATCATGTCATTTTATCTAATACACATCTTATAGCTATCCCTTTATATCACCACATTGTATACAAGATTGATTGTTCCCCATTTTCATAGTGATATATCATTTGTGAACTACCTTGATCAAACAATATTACTAATCAAATTAATATCATCATCATCATACTCATTATTGTCACCATCATCACCATCACAATAATAATCATCATCGTCATCATAATATAATGAAATCATCCTAATAATCTATGCCCTTCTCCTTAATCATAAATGTCATCGTCAACATCATTGGCATCATCGTCGTCGTCGTCATCATCGTCATTATCATTCTCATTAGGATCATCCCCATCATTGGCATCATCGTCGTCGTCGTCATCATCGTCATTATCATTCTCATTAGGATCATCCCCATCATCATCATCGTCGTCATCACCATCATAATAATATCATCACATCATTGTCATCATCATCATCACCATCATCATTGTCATCGTCAACATTTCCATTTCCATCATCATCATCATCATAGTAATCATCATAATCATAATATAATCACACAATAATCATCATTGTCTTCATCTTCATTGATCAACATTATCATCCTCATTGTCATCTCCATCATCATCATCACCTTCGCCATCATCATCGTCGTCATTTCATCTTCATCATCATCGACATCATTGACATCATCATAGTCATCCTTATTGTCATTGTCATCCTTTCAAATCTCCTACCCTAATGACCATGTGTCACATTGACCACAAATAATTTTGGTAATGCTTGCATAACTTGGTAAATATGGACAACAAGCCCACATTCTTCCTCCTCTAACATTTTCATATGGTTTAAATGTTATATGAGTTTAGAGTTAGAGGAGCTAGGGATTAGAGTTAGAGGTTAAGGGTAAGTAACCCATATATGCACAATGAATTTGATGTTGAACCACTAACCATTATAATTCCTCTTGACCAATAATATTTATAATCATTGATCCCTAGCCTCTCTAACCCTAAGCCATATATCCCATACATCACTTAACCACTTTAAATATAATTCACAAATTGTTATTACCTTTAACCTATAACACAAAACCCTTAACTCATATAACTCTTTGCATGAAACATCTATAACCTTAACCCCTTTCACTTATAACTCCAAATTCCAAAATCCTTAATTCATAACCATTAAATCATTATGATTTTAAACCATAACATTGTATAACCCATAACCACTAATCCCTATACCCATACTCATAACCATTATGTCCTACAATTAATATAAACCTAATAAACCTTATTACATCTATCTATTAACCTCTATATGATCCTATAACCCCAATACCCTACAACCACTAAAACAATCACTAATATTTATAAACTTTAAGAATACAACTTATAAAATATATAACCCTTAGCCTCTATTAGAAACCCGTAATTCGATGCCCCTATAAAAGCTAACTATTCTAAATCCAAACCTTAACATAATAATTACTAACTCCTATAACATATAAATTCAATCACCCTTGTAATACCTAAGACAATATAACACATAACACATATAACATCTAAATACTAAAACTCATAAAATCTAATCCTTAATTATAATAATCCCTAATGTTGATAAACCCTGATGCATATAACCACATATAACCCTAAACCCTTAATCTATTAATCCCTTTACCCTTATATCCCTTAACCATAATACTATTAGCAAGTCTTACATGTATATTCTATATAACCATATTTAACTACTAACACATATCCTCTATGTTATTCACACCTATAACCCCTTATCTTGAAACCTTATTAGCATTAATCCTTTAAAAATTTAAGTCATTACCTCTAAACAATATAACCCTTATAACTTCTAACAACTATCATGCCTAATGTATATATGCACCCTACCAATTATACTTTGTGGCCTCTAACACCAATCTCACAACCAATCTAAAAAATTATACGTGTGTATAATTTAAATATTTACCCATGCAATCCCTAATAATAAAACCCATTCCTTATAATATTTATAATTGTTAACCCCTTCCATCACTCACTCACCACTCATGTAACCCATATAATGATTAATCATATATACCTTAAAACCTATAACCTTTGATACCCTAAAAATGACAACCATTAATCCATATAACCTTTTAACCTCTATAAAATTTAACCTATATAACATGTCACCTTATACCCATTGGCCTCAATGATACCTAAATCATATATCCCTTAACCCATATAACTCTAAATATCTAGCTCATACAACCACTAATCCATATAACCATTATAAACCCTAACCTCTAAAATTCATATCATCTAACCTTAATATCCCACATAACCACTAACTCATATATCCCTCAACCCATAACAACACTTATAACGATTGGAACCCCTAACCACTATAACCTCTAGCACATCAACTTTATAGCCCTTAAACTTTATCTACTTTAATATCTAGTCCATATAGATTGCAATTTTATATCCCATGTATGTATGTATGTATGTATGTATGTATGTATGCATGCATGCATATGTGTGTGTGTGTATGTGTGCGTGTGAAACATATAGATGCATATCTATATATGTATATGTGTACACACACACATATAGATGTATAAATACAAACATATATATATATATATATATATATATATATATATATATATGTCTCTCTCTCTCACACACACAACCACTAACCCTATAATCCTCAATCGAAATAACCTTTAGAAAATGTAATATAAAAAATCCCTATCCCATTTGACATAAATCCCCTATGACCCCTAACTTGAATAAATTTTGAAACTCCTGACCATTATAATCTTTATAACACATAATACCTAATCCATATAACTCCAAACTATAAAACTTTGTCATCCCTCACACTTACAAAGTTTTCCTTTAAATTATAAAAACTATACCCCTAAACCCTTTACCATTTACTAATATTAAGAATGAATGAATTAGATCACCTAACACTTATTTAGTACCTCCATTGTTAACCCTGATCCTTATGAACCTTTAATTTTATCCCATATAGGATAAAGGGATTTAGGCTTAGGGGGTTAGGGGCTTATGGGTAAAGGGGGTTAAGGGATTATGGTTTATTGGGTTCAAGGGTTAGGGGTTATGAGCTTAGGGGTTAAGGGGTTTAGGGATTTAGGTGTTTGGGGATTTAGGGGTTAATGGATTAGAGGTTAGGGTTTAAGGTGTTAGTATTACTGTCACGTACCCAAATTTCGATAACATTTTATGTTTAAGAAAACATTATATTTTACCTTTATTGTAAATTTAATGACTATTGACCAAGTGGGGTCAAGGAAGACTGTAATTAATTATGTTGAATATTTTATTATTTAATAAATAAAAGATGGGACAAATAGCCAAAGGAGGCTGTTGAATGAGTGTCCACTGACCCACTAGGAGGAATAGACTGGGATGAGAGCAAACAGACACATGGCAACATCCTCAATCACTTCTAGCTGTTGCAGGGGGCAACTTCCCTAATTTTGTGGTCATGTTCCCCAAGAAAGTGGAACAAAGCAGGTGGCTCATTAATAAAAAAACTAACCAAAAAGACCTAGGCATGCATATATCTATCCATCAAATTCAGGAGGAGGTTGTTCATTCTTTAACTTGTGAAATTTCTAAAGTTGAAAAAGGAGCACAAGAGATTCGGTGAGGGGAAATTTAGAAGTGAATTGAGTGATTAAGACTGCATTCTGAACTAGTACAACCACATAGCTGAGTTCTATACTCTTGAGGACATAAGTACTATTGTTAAGTACTTCTGTTGAGTTGCAGGGGTATTTAAACCCATTTCTCCACACACTGCATTCATCCTGGTGGACCAGTGGACAATATCTAGGGTCCTAAGACAAACAATTGGGATATCTTCAGGAAAAGGTTGGGTGGAACAGGCTCCTTAGGTTGTTTTTCTCTTCTACAAATTACTAGGTTCCATTGTGTTATCTTATTTATTTCTATCCAAGCAAATTATTGGAATGAAAACAGTCATGTTTAGTTTTTTTATTATTACTTAGATGCTTTGAATCTATTAGTAGAATGTTTAAGTCTGCAATTTATTTAGGAAAGTTTACTTGTATATGATTATCAAAATAAATGAGTCTAGAATTAGAAATGATTGATTAATGAGAAAAATTCATTTCTTTATTTTTTCACTCATCTTACGATGATGTACTTTAGTACATAATGATTATTTAGATGTAGATAGGAATGATTATACATAGATAAAATGATCTGAACTATTTTCGAATTGTAGATTTTTCATAGAAATGAATCAACAATCTTTTCTTCTGATAAGTTACTAGCAATATCTTCAAGTAACTCATTTAATATTGGAAGCTTTTTACTGTTATTTTCTAGCTATTTATCATAATAAACCTTAACCTGTTATACCAAAACCTCTAAGAATACTACATAGAATCTATTGTAGCAATCTTTTGTCACATAGTCATTAAACTGTGTGTAGTATAATACAATAACAATTATTGTAATACAATCCATTTATTTACACTTAGTAAAGAAAAGCCATTCATTATTGTAATACTTTAAAACTTAAATTATAAACTTATATTATAGACATATTATAGTAAATAATGCATAGTTAATATTTTACCAGCTATCCTAACTTTAATATTTAACTTTTGTACTCTAACCTCAACTGTTTCTTTTTAAACATCTAGCACAACAAGTTCATGATGTTCAGACAATAGGCTGATAATGGTTAAAATTATAACACCTATTGTATTGTAGTACATAAATTAAGTACTTAGTAAACCCAGCTATAAACAATCAATATAACTCTATTATTATTATTTGTAAACTGTTTTTTTAAACCCTACTCTATTAATATAAAGTTGCATATCCATTTACAGAACCTATTTATGAAAAATGATAGATTTCCAGGTCTTCTATATTAAAAGGAAAACTATCATAATTTAACTAATGTTTATACGAAAATAGAAGATCTGAAGATAACCTAAATATCAAAATTGTTTATTAAAAACCAAATCCTAGGTTAATCCTTACGGTACCGTTTACACAATTATATTTTCAAACAACTAAAATTGCCAATGGCCTAAACCAATTCACAGTTGTAGAATATTTTATAAACATATTGTTGTCATCACAAAACAACAATCTACTACAAGTAGTATGAACACCGCAGTAACAGACTACATATACCATTGGTATCACTGCAAACACAATCAACGAAGGGTACCCAAGGTTGGGACCGAGGCTTACTGAGCCTTTCTTGCTCACACCCTTTAGCTTCAGGAAAACACCTTAAACTTTCGACTGTATATTTTCACCTACCATCAAACAACAAACGCTTAAAACTGTTTAATAAATAGCTTAGTTATAAATAGAAGAAAAGAAAAATGCTTGGAGGATTCAATATGACTCACCACTTTTAGCATGGAGCTCGAAGAAACAATAATGGCGAAGAACCAGAGCATTAAGCCTGCTAATGCCATGACCGAGCTAGAAGAAACATTAATGGCGAAGAACCAAAGTATCAAATTTGCTAACGCCACGGCCAAGACAAGAACAATAACTTTTGCAGAGGCCCAAGGGGGTCGAGGGCCCGTCGGCCTATTTCTCCATCCAAACAAATAACTATTAAAGCCAAGTGAGCTTTTAGGGAAAAACATGAATGTAGATGCATAGGGTTTATCACCAAAACCCTCCATCTAGCGAGCATCCACCACGTGGATCCCACTACTTTTGAAATCTTTTTAGTATTGATATAGTTAACCGGCTTGTAATCTTGTGAAATGTGAAAACATAATACTATTACATTTGTTAAAAATTGACAAGTTATTGCATGCATTGTGAAGTTCTAGCTAGGTTATAGTTATTATTTTATGCATTGGTTAAATTCCTAGGTTAGTTCCATTGAAATTTTAGTTAGTTTCTAGCTGTCATTTTAATGATGTTAATTTTTATGCTTAGGTAAGTTCTAGGATTAACATGGTGAAGTTCATAGTTATAAAACATGGAGAATGTATTTAGTCTCCTAATACTTCAATCAACTAGAAAAAATGTTGGATAATTACATACCATTAATCATGTAATTTATTTGTTTAGAACAAATAATTACACTATCAACTCCAAATTGCTATCTAGATAGATTAGTCCTTACTATAGACCTAAGAACTTTTACACTTCAATAATCTAAACCATAAATAGAGTCACCTTGGTAGTTGCAATTTTAGTTTAAGGAATAGAGTTTAAGGATCTTTCTTAACTTGTTTAATTTTCCAAAGCCTTAAATTATTACATCATAAACCTAGAAGTAAGTTTTTACCTGTGAATCCTGTACAAGCATTGGATCTACGTTAGCTTTAAGAAAAACTAAGTAAGCCTCAGGCTAACCTCAAGCCCACTTTAGTAAGAAAAGAAAGATAACCATCAGAATCATACACATTCTTACAAATAAACCAATGATCTGAATTCAATAAATTATTTTAACTTGTTAACTTTTGACCAACATTTTATTATTCAAGACTGGAAAATCATTATGGATTAAGTACGGTTAGTGGCATGTGACTTACAAGTTAGTAAGTAAAATTTTGTAGCCTCTTAGTTACAATTAACCAAAGAGTATTAACTCCTGAGTTTTCTCTTGATGTCTTGTCTTTGTAATTTATCTGTTTGAAGTTAATTATTAATCTAGCATTTTGGCTATGATTTAGCATTTAATATCACATAGAATTTTTTTAAATTTTTTGTGAAATTTTGGGAATGTCACATTGTTGTACAGGAATAAACACCTTATAACCGAAGGTCTGGGGTTACCAACATACTCATAAAACTTGCAGGCAATCGACTCTAGAGTACACAAAAGGAAATAAGAGAATATAATAGACTCACCCGATACATGATGGTTGATTCTAGCTTTGTCCTCTTCCACTCTGCTTCTCCTCCAAAGCCTTCAGGGATGCTTCTCCTTCACCTGTCAAGAGAAAATCCTCCAAGTGCAAGATGATACATGTAAGGTTAGCTGAGATTCCGCAGTGAGGATTCATGGCATCTAATGGAGAATCTGCGGTGAGAAGATTTATTGTCGATGTTTCGAACCAAGCGTGGTTCATCTTCAAGACAAGGCGATGCCTGGAGATTGCTCCTCTTTCATTGAAGTATTAATATAGAAATCATTACTTTTGCTTGAGATGGCCGGCAGGGTCTGTTTTGTCCAAGGTTATATTGGGTTTAAAAATTTTGGGGCTAATAATTTAGGGTTAATAATTTAGGGCTAATATCTTTCTAATTAGATTTAATTTGTAATTAAAATTTTTTAAGTTTTTTATTAAAATGTTTTATAATTTAATAATTAATTTTTTTTATCTTCATCAAACCATAATACATGAAAGACATTTAAAACACATATGGAAGAAGGATTCTCTTTATTAACAATAGTGAATGAGTTCAGATTACAACCCAATGCCTAAAACAAGGACTCCTCTGCAACCAAAGAATTTTGAGTTCCACTGCTCCAAAGACTTCTGAATAGACACCACCAGCATAACTTTGCTCTCCAAATATGATTGATTAATACCCTCCCCAAGGCCTTTATTTATACTTAGTGAAATAAGGCAGTTTCGAGGGTTGAGGAGGTTGAGACAGTTAAGATAGTTATAGTTAAGGGCTTAACAAATCTCAAATAATCGCGATTTATTATTTTTAATGTCAAAGAAGGGTGTACGCGGGTATTGATACTGGCAACCCGCTTATGACACACGAGTTGCTATAAGGGGAGCCCGCGTACAAATCTGTACGCGAGATGCAATTACAGATACTCACGTACAACACATGACATGCTTTAATAAAAGGCACGTATGTACGCGAGTTGCATGTAGGAAAATGTGCGTACATCACTTGACATATTCAAAGATAAAAATAACCAGCTGGATGGATGACAAATGTAGTTCATAACATGCCCATCTATAGTGTTTTAGGCAATCTTCAATCCATAAATGTCCTTTTGTGTGCCAACATAGGGAATGTCGGCACTCGAACGGAGAAGTGCCATTTAGGTAGATAATAGATGCCCCCTAATGTGTGAGGTCAGAGGGAAGCGATGGACGAAATACATTATAATCTTTATCTTTGGAGAACTCATAAATCCAATGGAGCAGAGGGAGTACCTGAAACAAATACATAATAATGTCATATACAAAGTCATATCTAAGGATGCTATGTTCAATATACTGGAACACTAGTTCCTTCACAATATTTGAGTACATCATATGATACGGGTACTAGACCACATATATTACAAAGGTGGATCGAAGCCACAATATACAATAATGATGAGTCTTCAAATATTTTGAAGCTGTGTACATAAATTGAACATAATCTTGCGCAACTTAGTCCATAAGGGAGGAACTAAGGTCTTCATAAACTATCCCAAAGAACCAGTACAATCCAAGCCATGCGAATAAATGTAGGTTGAAGTCGAACATGGAAAGGATTCAATAGTTTGTCAATCAGTAAGTAATAATTGACAACTGAAGCAAAGGAATTCACCAATGATGAAAGTAAATCCTGAGGTACGATCGTCAAAACTCTAGGTCTTCGTCATCAGGAAGTACTAAAACAGAACCATGCTATGATAAGGAAGGAAATAGATCCTCCAACGGATCACAAGAGTGACTAGGAACTGGGTAAAAGAAGGGAAACACAATAGATAATAGATATAACAATGATGAGACCAGGATAAAGATCAAACATTGGGTTGAATCCTTGAACAATAAGCACGACACAGAGATGACCCAAGGCAGAATTTTACTCATAGATAAAACAACTAGACTTATCTATCATGTAGGAGACATGATCAGATTCCCAAGGTAGAACGGACAAGAGGAGGAGTAGGAAACTCAAAGTAATAGTTGAACGGAAAGTGAACACTGAGACATGGGTATCAGAAAAAACAGAGAGTGCTATGTTTAAGGAGGACATGTTGCCACTATTGAAAACAAGAGAAAAATTCTTCCTTACCTTCCCTGTTAACTTTTAACAAGTCTAGGAAAGACAACTCGGATCCCTCTTCATTTTTTAACAAGCTTGAAGAAACAGGAAAATAATGCTTAATAGTGTCACTGATTCGTGGATTTAATGAGCCTGAACTAGTACATGCTCAGTTGGTGTTTTCACATTTAGAGAGTCTAAAAACTCCAAAGAAGACTCCAGGGGGGTCCTTTTTCGTCCAATTTAGTCTCCTAAGGCCGAAAAAGTATAAAACATACCAGAGAAGAACTCTCTTAACTTCCGTAGAATAAAAGGTGAACATTTTTCGTACTTAGTCAGGGAGGTCCGAAAAATGTTAAATTACCACCTACCCAACGCTCCTTCCAAAACAACATAAAATAGCTTGAGTTTTACGAGTGTGAACGAAAGCAAGATCACTCGAAAAGATCCATTTGATTACGAGAAATGGGGCTTACAACAATAAACTCGTTGCTTTGTTCTTAAATGTTTAACGAGCATGACAAAGACACAAAGTACACTCGAAATATTTTTCATGTTTAGGTCCAAAGCACGAAAAAGAGAAAACTAAGCTCATACCGGGCGTTCCTTTTCAGTAAATTTAGTCCCTCGGGTCCGGAAAAGTGATAAACCTATGCCTGAGAATACTCTTCTCAATTCAAAATAGAAAAAAGAGGGATCATTTCTCGTATTATTTCGCATGGTCCGAGAAAGAGATAACCTACCACCAATGCGGATGCCCGTTCACATATTCTTAACGAGCTTGAACGGATGAGTTAACTTGGCAGTCAAGTCTGTTTTGAAGGAGTCAGACCTAGGCTTAAAGAAACTCCATAAGGGCGGGGAGTCCTATAAAGGGATAGCTTGTAAAAAGAGATTCCAAAGAAGCTCTATTTGGTGTGAAAAATAGCTAAAAGGATACCCCTGTACCTGAAACAGTTGCGGCATGAGTATCAAGGAACAACATAGGTTTTAAAGGAAGATACTCATGAAAAAGGGGTCCTATCCACGGAAGAACAATGGTAAAAACAGGGAAGTAATGGTTTATAATACCATAGTCCGTGGAAAAATGTTGATTGCTAAGGTTAATGTGGATTAAATATAGATGCCAAAAAATGTATTGGAAATGACAAAACCACCCTATGGGAGCAAAAAACACTTTATAATGATGAAAAACCTGTTTCAAGGCAAAAAGAAATATGGTATTAGTTAAAGATTTCAAACTATAGGAAAAAACCCACTTTGAGAAATAAAATTTCTATAAATAGTTCAAAATCAAAACAAAACTCACCATTTGAGTTTTTAGCCATAAAAAAGCAAGTTTTTACCTCTACCTTCATTCGATCGTTGTGGACAATCTAGTGGACGAAATCAAATTCTGCAAGTTGCAGGTAAGCCTACACCCCGAGCTCTTCATTTTGATCCTAGCAATTATTAATTTTGAGTCCCAATTTCATAATTAAAAGCATCATAAAGCATGTCACGACGCGTATGCGGGTTCACAGTGTAAAGACTCGTGTACACGCGTTCTGTATGCGGGTTGCCTTCAGAGACAGTCGCATACAGTACGCGACATGTCTAACTAGACAGTCGCATGTACTGCATGAAGGATAGAAAGCTAATTATAGTCAAAAAAAATTGAAATTTTATATGAAATTAATGAATCAAATTACTTGTTTTGCTAGGTGTGAAGATGGTGTTGGAATGGAGGGAACGGGAACATGAAACAATGGACCAAGAAGTGCTCCAAAGTGCACCCACTATACATGCATTGCGAACAAGTGGGTTATTAAAGTTCTTTTGCACATCACCCATGCAGGCCAATGTCCGCCTATTGGAGTTCATGATAAACTATTGGGATCACGATTTGGGGATGTTTGACATACAGGGTGAGACTTTGGAGATTAATACTGAGGACATGTATTTCATTACCAGTCTGTCATGACGAGGAGCACCAGTCAACTTAGAGGGCACCGACAGGGGTGGTGACCCTTTAAGTGTCCAGAACTACATATATGTGTTTTGCACACCAGGTACCCAAAAGAGAGGGAGTTGTGTCCCTATTGCACATATCCGTGACTTTACACTACAGGTACTTACGAGCACCATCGTGAGGATTGCAGGATCCTCCTCATTACATTTGGCTACACGGAACCAAATGAGGTTGGCGGTGGATTGTTTGCATGGTGCCCTCTATGATTGGTGTTCGGGAGTTGTCCCTATCATGAAAAGACAACTTTTCGATTGCAAGAGAGGAAGGAGAAAGAAATTTGGTTATTCTAGCATATTGGTTTCCTTCTTCTTCTTTGATGAGAGTACCAAGGTTGAGCCCTGCCATACCTCTACCAGTCCGATCTCCACGTCAGTCGAGGCTGAGCAGATGGGGAGACATCTTCCTCTGTCAAGGAGGAGGAGACACAGTGCATAGTGTATATGATGATGATTTCTATATCTGGTGGGAGCGACAACTACCGGCACTAGAGCAGTTTCCATATGCCGGCATGGATTTTCGAGTTGACCCAGACCTTGTCTTCCCTCCAGGAGGAGCATGGGGAGAGCTAGGTAGACAATTTTTAATTTTTAACACTTTAAAATTTTTCATGAATTTTAAAATGATAGATATAGACATATGTACAAGTCTTAATCCTATAAATGTGTCAAAATGCAGATATTGGACCGGTCCGCCCTGAGGGGCATCCACGCATGTTTGTTCGTCCTGTCATAGGCGAAGACCCAGGGCTGATTAGGGTTCTAGAGGGGAAGCTGTCCAGGCTGACCCAAAGAGTTCCCACCTTGTGGATAGAGCATATCTCGACTGCCATGCATGATTTTGTTGTTGGAGTTCCACTGGTCTGGTTACGCCTTTTCAGGCGAGTGGCCAGAGCGGTTCTTGTATACATAGATGTTCTGGAGGCTGCCGAAGCCAAAGAGGCTGAGGAAGCTAGAGTATAGAGAGACCATGGGGACCAAGGTGGTCCAAGTGACCAAGGTGGTCCTGCTTAGATCTAGGACATTTTGATGGACTGCGATCCACATTTTTGTATATTTTTGTATATTATACCGTTATGATGGGATCTGAGGATCATACTTGACCTATCTATGGACATATATTTTACATATATATATATTGTTGTTGTTGTCAGTTTATTTACAAATTTTTTTTATGTGCATGCTGTATATTTTTATGAAATGTGTGTTAGATGCCAATCTAAAATGTAATTAGCATATGCATCAGTCAATGAATTCTGATTTCGTGGAATGTGATTGAATATAATAACTTCAAAATTTCTTTCCAATAACCGAATTTGCATGAACTGACGTAATAGAATAGGATTTCGTACCTGATAAGCTCGATTGAGCTGGGAGACCACCAGCTGAGAGTCTAAACGGACCTCGAGCTAGGTGATACCACGTGACAAAGCATCCCATAGAAGCTCAATGAAATCCCTATACTCAGCAACATTATTAGAAGCAGGACCTAAACAAGCGTATCCTGCGGCAAATAGTTGTCCTGAGGAAGAGTAAATGACCCATGCTGCTGAAGCTAGATTACAAGTATGGTGACTGGCGCCATCAGTGAACCCTATATACCTTTCAGAAGACATCTGCAACAACCAGCAGATGGTATACAAAACAAAACCGACAACCTAATGTACATAAAAAATACATACAATAAAAATACAAGAAAAAGAGCTAAGCCTAAGCATAGTACTTCTTCAGGTAGAGCCCATTTCTAGGCCCGGGCAGCTTGTTCCCATCAAAATCAACTAACTCATATGCGCCCTTCTTCAAGACTTTCGACATGACATAAGGTCCTAACCACATGGCCTTGAATGTTTCTACTCCCAGGGGTTCTTTGTCTTGGTCCCAAAGCAAGACAAGTTCCCCCTCAGAGAAAACCCGAGGTTTGACCGATTTATCATATTGAGTTTTGACCCTATTCTTATGAGCTTGATTAGCGGTCAGCGCATCTCTACGCTGTTCATAAAGGTGTTCTAAATGTACCAGACGTTCCTCAAGCTCTGTCGTATTAGGTAACACATGAATAGCTATCTTTAGAGATGGGATTTCACACTCAATCGAAGTAACTGCTTCCACTCCATGAATGAGTTGGAAAGGGGAAAAACCTGTAACAGTTTTTACGTTAGTTCGGTAGGCCCAAAGAGCAGGATATAGCATGATGTGCTAGTTAGAACGGGCTGCATCAATTGTACGTTTAAGGATAGTCTTTAAAGTCTTGTTTACAGCCTCAACCTGACCATTTGCTTGCAGATAGTACGAAGATGAATGTTCTTGTCTGAATCCGAGCATAGTGGTCAGTTCCATCATCATGCTATTTTGAAAATGGCTGCCATGGTCAGTGGTAATCACTTTGGGTATACCAAACCGTGCTATAATATGATTGAATACGAAGAAAGCTGCTATTTCCCCGTCATCTTTAAAAGTAGGCATTGCCTCTGCCCATTTCGTAAAATAGTCAACAGCGACAATGATGTATTTATGCCCCCCAGTCGAGGCTGGGTTGCATGTCACGTAATCAATCTCCCATTTCATGAAGGGTCCTACTGAGACGATGGGAAATAATAGAGCAGGATGTGACCGCATTTTCCTAGTGTAAAGCTGACACAGATGACAGCGCTTCACTGCTTCCACACAATCTTTGAAGATCATGGGACATAAATAACCGACACATAGTATCTTCTGGGTCGTTGCTAACTCAGATAAATGACCCCCACACGCTCCACTATGGGAATCATTCAGGAAAATCTCCTCTTCCTCATGGGTAAGGAATCAATGCAAAATAGAATCTACCCCTCTTCGATATAATGATGAGGTAGTTCTTAGCATGAAGGCATAATTTACGTCGTTCCTCTCGTGAGGATGCTGCAGGATTCTTCAAAGTCTGGAGATATATGAGAATATATCCATACCAAGGATGAAAGGTGGATATCAAGAATATGTGCTCATCTAGGAATGAGTCATCTTCAATGGCTACATCTTCTTTAGTAGGAAATTCTGCTATAAGTTCAGGAAAAACTAAGGACTTCTTAGACTTAGCGGATTGAAAATCCAAGTCAAACTCTTGAAGAATGACTATCCATTTGTTAAATGTTTCTCCAACAATCCATCGGGATAAAACATATTGAAACGGATTCACATCCGCCACTACTGTTGTGGTCCTTAGTAAAATGTAGTGACGTAACCTCTGAACATCATAAACAACTGCTAAGGCTAATTCCTCAACGTGGGAGTATCTAAGTTCAGGTCCGACCAAAGCATGACTAAGATAATAAACGACATGCTCTACAATCTTATCATCCTCCTGGACTAGTACTACCCCAATGGTCAACTCCGACGCGGCCAGATATAATATAAAATCCCTAGAATAATCTGGCGGTCGTAATAAGGGTGCCAACAACAAAGCTTTTTTCAATGCCTCGAAAGCAAGTTGTGCAATTTCATCCCATACAAATGGGGTGTCCTGTTTGAGCAGGCACATGAAACCCTTAGTAATATTGGCATAGTTAACAATAAAACATCGAAGAAAATTAGACTTTCCTTACAGGATTTGAAGTTGCCTGATAGAATGAGGAGGAGGCAGATTTACAATGGCCTCAACTTTTAATGGATCCACCTGGATGCCTCTACTAGAGACAATGAACCCGAGCAATCTTCCTGACTCGACACAGAATACACACTTGTGGGGATTCAAGCGGATTTTATAATGTCTACATCTTTTAAAGATCAACCGTAACTGATCTGGATGTTGGATCCTCTTACGAGAATGTGCGGGCAGATAATCAAGGTATGGTTCAACAATGTCTTTAATATCATGGAAGGAAAAGTTCATAGCCTGTTGAAAGGTTGCCCCAACATTTTTCAATCCAAAGGGCATTTTCTTGTACGCAAAGGTACCCCAAGGACAAATGAAAGGAGTTTTATGTTGGTCTTCCGGTTTTATTTGAATTTGATTGTATCCGGAAAAACCATCCATAAACGAGAACACCTCACTTCTCGCACAAGCATCTATAATCTGGTCTATAAATGGCGTGGGATAGTTGTCCTTAGGACAGGCTTTATTCAGGTCTCTAAAGTCAGTACAAACGCAGATAGTCCCTTGCTTTTTATCAACAGGAACAAGGTTGGATACCCATTCTGTCAAAGCTATGGGATAGATAAAACCAGCCTTCAACAAATTTTCAACTTTAGCCTTCACAACCGCCGCTTTGTGCGGGTTAACAGGTCTTAACTTTTGTCGAACAGGTTTGGCATCAGGATATGTTCGGATTTAGTGTTCAAAAATCGATGGATCTATGCCTAGCATCTCCTCATATGACCAGGCAAAGACATAGCGGAATTCCTTAAACAGGGCAGTATAGATAGCAATCTCTTCAGGAGAGAAATTTGCACCTATGTATATGTTTTCCACGACATTAGGGTTTACTGAGATGTTAATAGGTATAGTGGCGGAAATATTTTCCATATTCCCCTCATCAAACATTCCTTCCCTGGGTAAGGGATTAATGGGTGTATCAACATCTTCTGACAGTCTCAAACGAAAATCTTGATTTTCTATTCTGCTTAGTTCTGGAAGAAAATAGGATCGATGGTGAAGATCCTCACAAATCTTATCACGTCCACTCATAGCTTCCAAGATGGCTTCATCAGAAGGTAAAACCATGTCTAAACAATCTATAGAGTGCAAATAGTTTTCTGCCCATGCAGGCAAATAGACTTCTTCCAGATCTTTCGAGACTGTTAGAGGATCTGGAATGGGATCAATAGTGGCTTGAGTGATGGATTGATAAGCTACCTCCACTGCCAATAAGGGCACTTCCGGTTCGTGGGGGGATGGGAGAACCCAAGGATTAGTCCTATTAACAACTGTAGCTATGGACCTCCCCACACTAGTAGAACCAATATAATTAACCAGGGCTGGAAGATTCAAATGTGCCCATCAGTGATGTGTACATTCCATCCCCCAAGCTCTGTGCAGTAGGTTTGACCTGATCAACCAACGGCACAGTGGACTCATTAAACTCTAAGTGACCTTTTCGATTATAATCAAGTTGATCAATAATAACCAACTTGCCCTCATGTGGAAAAACCACTACATGAAAAATGGCTGACGCAATAGCGGACATCGCATAAGTCCAATTTCTTCCCAAAAGTAGATTATAGTCCAAAGGAGCATCAATCACTTCTACCTCAACAGACACTGCTTTTCCTGCCAGCTTAATTTTGAAAGCTGGCAAGATACCATGCGGATGGAAGGACCTTCCATCAAAATCAATAAGTAGAGTGTTTGACAGGACTAGCTATGGGGATCCGAGAGCTTTCCAAAAGGTCAAGGACATAACGCATGTAGAAGCACCCTTATCAACAACTTCCCTTCCAATGGTCTTTCCACCATGGATGACATCTATTGATAAGGCTACATGGTAAGGTAGGTGAATTTTAACATCAGACAAATGAAATTTTGCCATGAGATTCGATGAGTCCATGCTGCCTAAAGCTGTTAAGAGGGCATCCCACTGGGCAGGACAACTCTGTAGCACCTCCAAAGCTGACATTGCACACGGGGTTTGGGAGAAATATTCAACTACGAAGTAGTTTGAAGCAGCTCTAGCGTTAGGGTTATGCAAAGTCTTCTTGAAAACACCTTTCGGTATTTTCGACATAGTTTCAGCAGGTTTCTCTATCGTGAGAGGGTTAGAAGTTTCACCTACAACTTTACCCTTCTCAGAAGTCTCTTTCTCATAATTTGTATTCCTCGTCTATAACAAAGTCAAAGATGGAACCATGTTGATATATTTTGGGTCAGGGGCATTTTGAGTGCCCCCTGCTACATTAGAAGCTGAAGCAAAGTTCTGTCCTTGGGGAAAAGGATCCTTTAGGAAAGCCAGTTGTTAAGCTTTAAGCAGCTTCTGGACTTGTTCCATAAGGGGACAAAGGTGAGTAAGGTGATCCTCATGGCACAACTTGCACGGGAACTTAACCTTCTTCTTTTCTTTCTTGCCTGTGTCAGCATTGTTCGCAAGCTTCTGCTTGTTTTGGTTTCCCTCTCCTTTCTTTCCTCTCTTTTTCTTCCCACCAGGCTGCTGATTGCCCTTCTGAGAGGTTTGTGCAAAAACTATTGCACTATGGGGGGAGGGGGCAGCCTTTGTTGCCTCTGCTGTAGACTGCTTGACAGACAACTGATGAAATTGCTTAGCCAAAGATTCTACAGTGGGAGAGTTAACAGACCCAACCACACCATCGGCATGGGGTCCAGGCTTAGGCTTCTCTGCATCGTGCATAGGCCTCAGTGCCTCAGGAATAATCTCATACAAGATCCCATATTGTGAATAAATCAAATCCAATTGATGGGCCCTGAGAGTGGCTTCTTCTTCATTCGTCACTCCTGAGGTGGATACGTCCTTAGATATGTAGGGCAACAGGGATTTATGGAACCACTCTAAAAGGAACTCAGGATGGATAGTGGCTTTTATAAGGCTCTTTCGCCTCCTCCACTCTTGGATATGATCCGAGATGTGGGTAGCCTTATTCTACCTAAAAGTATATAACAAGTCTGTTCCAAAATCATATCGGACCGGAAGCTAAAAGTGGCTAAGGAATGCACTAGCCAAGTCCCAGAAACTACTGAAAGCAGCAGAAGGCAATTCAATATACCATTTTTCCGCGGTACTTGTTAAGGTCCTCTGGAACAACCTCAACCTAACTGAATCTTCATTCAATGAATTCAAAGAACACCATAAATGGAATGTGGTGGCATGAGCCCCATGATCTTCACCAACTTTGCCCTCGAATTTAGGGATTTTCGATGGCAATTTGGTGGGAACAGGTGGCCACGAGGGGTCATGCCTCACCGGGTCATTCATCAACTTTGACAATATATGGCAAGTTTAATGTTGCTAGGAACGGAAATTTGGATCAAACTGGGGTACTAAATGTGCTAGCCTGGGGATTAGAGGGACCTGCCCCCGAATGCCCATAGGTAAAAGTGGGGTTGCCCCCTACCATCGGTTGCGGAGTGGGTAGATTACTTTGAAACGGATTCCATCCGTAAGCCACAGGATTGTGTGTGGGAGGTGCAGTATAAGAATTTTGGGTCATCCCAATCGAAACTGGGGTCTGAAAGACAGGAGCCGGTATCCCTCCGCTAAACAACGAAAAGGGAGAGCTCATAAACGGGGCCGAAATCGGATTTTGAAAACTTTTCCCATAAGAGGTATTGTTCCCAAAATGCACTCCTACATATGAAGGTGATGGGCCCACGTATGGAGTGGATGGGGGAATATGCCTCCCATTCCAAGGAAATCCTTGGACGAACACCGAGGATCCTACCGAACCACTCTGGGTAGTGTATGGAAAGGAAGAAGGAACAATAGGTATACTAGGAATCCCAGTAACCATATCACCAGAAATACCTGCTAGGTTTGAGTGAACCGGTGGTTGGACCACCCGGCTCGCTGGAGTCAAAGGTGTAGAAGGTATACTAGATCTAGGGGCACTTACCGGGGGAGGTAGTACCCCTTCAACCGGAACGGCTGAGGTGAACACAAAAGAACTTTCTCCCATAGAAGACATAATCCTACCCATAGGGACACCTAAAATAGGTGAATCAAAAGTTCTAACCTGAATGATCACAGGATCGTTTAAATCAGTCAAGGGTGTGTTAAAATTCCTTGCAAACTCGTCAGTCTGCAAGTCTTCTATCTCAACTGTATCAAGATCAAAACGGTTAGCTATAAGTTCTGGTTCACCTAGAACTTCACTTACTCCTACCGATTCAAATGAACCATCCGTGTCCAATCTCCGCCTTTGGGGTAGAGGTGGAGGTTCCAATGTGACGAGAGG
Source organism: Pseudotsuga menziesii (assembly GCA_001517045.1). Taxonomy (NCBI): domain Eukaryota; kingdom Viridiplantae; phylum Streptophyta; class Pinopsida; order Pinales; family Pinaceae; genus Pseudotsuga; species Pseudotsuga menziesii. Next base: position 148,413 of record LPNX010171019.1, read on the forward strand.
AGGAAGGTTTCACAACCTTCTTTACCTTCTTATAGGTTGGTCCTCTACGATTGAAAATTTAACAAATCAAACCCTAAGGCCAACTAAACACAGGTAGAACCACAGAGCACACACTATAAAAAACCCTAAAGCCTCAAACAATCAATCAAGGGTGAAAGATATGCTTTCCCGAAAAAATATAAAGAACGATTACTTGGCATCCTTGAAGTGGTTCTTAGGCACAAGCGGAGGAATCACCCACTGCCCTCCTACACTTGCAAAAAGGGTTACCTTCCAAGCCTGTCCAAGGTGAACCAGAAATAGCCTTCCGGTTTACCTAGGTATGAACCCTAAATGTCAAGAGACTAAAGGCTGCCTTAGCTATACCAACAGTCTGGGGGGAAAGTCGCAAGCCTGAATCGTACGCATGGGCAAGGTAGCTGAGCCCGAAACTCTATCTAGGACAGAATCCCCAGATGCATAAAAGTCTTGATTTACGTTTTGACAAGGAATCAGAGGGTTATCTCCTCAGTCCAATGCCTCCACGCAGCCTCGTGCTTGACTCCCTTTTGAGAGGAGCTTCCCAGATACAATTGATAAAGTCAAGGATTTACCTAAAGAAAGGTCCACTACGTCTGAATTTTAAAACTTATGAGAAGTTTACACTTCCTATCCCACAAGTCTAGCCTAATCTAGTAGGTGAAAGGCCCCTAAAAATAAAAATTACTAGTAAATTTTAATTATTGCGTTCATTTTAAAGGGCTTTTTCTTACTCAGAAGGAAATGGAGTGATGAACTATGGTGTTTTTGACTCGATAAGAAATAAAAAAAATAAAGGTGTATTTTTTCAAAGCAAATTGCCACTATTAAAGCAAACTTCCTTTTCTTTTTGTAAATGTATATTGATGAACAAATGCAACGATAAAGAGAAACTAAGACTATGTTTTTGTAGTTTTTGAGGTTATATTTTAAAACTGAAATGAAAACTACTTATGCAAAAGCAAATGCAAAAGCTTGAAAATGTTTTTCTTTTCACTTTTTAAAAATGCTCAAACTATACTATGCACCTAAAATGCACTAAACTTGAATATACTTGGATCAAATCAACTGTATAAATTAAGCAAACTGAAGTAAACAGGTCAATAAAACCAAAAATCAACCAACAAAGGGAGACGAGAACCCTAGCTTGGGTGTGTACAATGACAAGAAATCACTGTAAACTCACAAAGGTAAGTGACAAACTAACCACTATCAAAAGATAGACTGGAAAAAAACAATGCCCAAAACCCTGATCATTGATTCGGACAAAGACACTTCAACCTATAACCCAAACAGGCCAACCTACTTCAAAATGCAAACAGAAGACAATCCAAACAAAATAAAACCAAGGGCTTTATGAGAAAGCACAAAGTGTGGTCACCAAGGTCTTCAGACTAATTGCACAGTATTCATAAAGAAAGCCAACTAACAAATATGAATTACAAAAATACAGGGACAAGCAAAACCCTAGCCTAAAAATCCCTATTTCCAGGCTTATACGCGACTGTGTACAAGGGAAACTCACGTACTATACGCGACTGTCCAATAGAGCAACCCGCATATGCAAGCCTCTGTACGCGATTTTGTATGAGAGCAACCCGCGTATGCAGGCCTCTGTACGCGATTGTGTATGAGAGCAACCCGCGTACAGGTACACAATTTTTCTCAAAAAAAAAGAAAAATCCACAAGGCTTTCAAACACTATGGTAAGCATGAACCAGGATAAAATACCACACACAAACTTCAAGGCAAATACTGGTCAGGGGTGACAGAAACAACCTACAACAGTCTGGGCTCCCCAGCAGAGTCGCCAGTTCTGTTGTACAAGAATAAACACCTTATAACCAAAGGTCTGGGGTTACCAACATACTCATAAAACTTGGAGGCAATCGACTCTAGAGTACATAAAAGGAAATAAGATAATAGAATAGACTCAACTGATACACGACGGTTGGTCCTAGCTTTGTCCTCTTCTGCTTTGCTTCTCCTCCAAAGCCTTCAGGGATGCTTCTCCTTCACCTGTCAAGAGAAAATCCTCCAAGTGCAAGATGATACATGTATATAAAACAGGTTAGATAAATCATATACAGAGTGCTTAATCATAAATATTCATCAAACCATAATACATGAAAGACATTTAAAACACATATGGAAGAAGGATTCTCTTTATTAACAATAGTGAGTGAGTTCAGATTACAACCCAATGCCTGAAACAAGGACTCCTCTGCAACCAAAGGATTCTGAGTTCCACTGCTCCAAAGACTTCTAAATAGACACCACCAACATAACTTTTCTTTCCATATATAATTGATTAATATCCTCCCCAAGGCCTTTATTTATACTTAGTGAAATAAGGTAGTTTCGAGGGTTGAGGAGGTTGAGACAGTTAAGAGAGTTATAGTTAAGGGCTTAACAAATCTCAAATAATCGCGATTTATTATTTTTAATGTCAAAGGAAGGTGTACGCGGGTATTGATACTGGCAACCCGCGTATGACACACGAGTTGCTATAAGGGGAGCCCGTGTACAAATCTGTACGTGAGATGCAATTACAAATACTCGCATACAACACGCTAGATGCTTTAATAAAAGGCGTGTATGTACGCGAGTTGCATGTAAGAAAAGGCGCGTACATCACTTGACATATTCAAAGGTAAAAATAACCAACTGGATGGATGATAAATGTAGTTCATAACATGCCCATCTATAGTGTTTTAGGCAACCTTCAATCCATAAATGTCCTTTTGTGTGCCAACATAGGGAATGTCGGCACTCGGACGGAGAAGTGTCATTTAGGTAGATAGCACACATATGGTATTAGAGCCCAAGTTTAGACACTAGGCCTGAAGTGGCTCAATGCACGTAAACAAAAAGTAAATAGAAAAGTATGGGTGCTGATTTATGATTTTAAATGTTGTTGTACAGAATATTTTCAGAATTAGATTTGTAGGTATGGAAGGGCTCGAAGAGTATGCTGAAGAGATGTCCCCGTTAAATGAACAAAATAACTCTGGAAAAGAACCTACTAAAGAAGATATAACTAATAACTCATCTGAATTACTGCAAACAGTTGAGGATCTAAAAACTGAAATGGAGACCGTTAAAAAATAAAATGAGAGAATCTTAAGAGCTCAGGAGGAGCTGAATCAAATACTGCTAGAAAATTTTTATAACGAAGAAAAAGATAAAAAAATAGAATTTGATGCTATGTCCTATAAACATAAGAGTAAAAGATCAAAATACTCTAAAATTGAAAGTAGTTCTTCTTCTGAAATTAACGGTAATTCACACAGAAAGAAACACTAGAATTCTAGTGACAATAGTAAGAGTAATTATCGCTTTAGAAAGAAGAAATACAAGCCTTATGAAGAGATTTCTGGGGAGTTCAAAATATTAAACCACCAACTTTTAATGGCGAAACAGAAAAAGGAGAGGAAGCCGAAGCATAGCTGTCCGGAATGAAAAAGTACTTTCAAATATATAATTATTCAAATCAGTTAAAAAAAAGGATGGCAATATATAACTTAACTGGAAAAGCTGACATATGGTGGTAGGATATAAAACGCGTTAAGGGCATAAAAGAGAAGAATATAAACTGAAGCATTTTTAAAAAGTACTTTAAAAAGAAATTTCCGTCGGAGCAATATTACGAGGAATGAGTTAAAGAATTTTATGACTTAAGGTTGGGAACCATGAGTATAAAAGAGTTAAATAGTAAAATTTTAAGCTTACTGCGATATGTGCCTTATATTGTTGATGAAAAACCCAAGGTACAATGGTTTCTGAGCTGTTTACCTTTTAATATTAAGGACAGAATTGAATATGATAATCCCAACACCCTTGAAGAGGCCATGCGAAAAGCAAATTTCCGCTATGAGCAGAACCAGAAAAGGGAGAACATGACAAATTGGAAAATAAAAAAGGCCTAATAATTTTGAACCAAGAAAGAAAAATTTCACATGACCTAATCGGAATTTTGGGCATAATAACTCACGCAATATTTCTAACAGAAGATTACAAGGAAGTAATTCAAAAAGTAACCCATAGCAAAACCCTACTGACACAAGAAATGAAGAATTTACAAATAATCACAGTAATTATGTTAAAAATAACGAAAGAACCGATAAAATGTTGGGAATGTCAGGGACCTCACTATGCATAAAGTTGTCCTAACCGGAATAAGACCATCAACAACATTCATGTTGTGCGGGAAGAAACAACGGTTGGTGATTTAGCGAGAGGGATGCCTAGAATCAATGTAGCGCTGGAAAACAGACAGGCTGAATATCAGACTTCCATGGTGGAAGTAGAAGGTATGTTGAACCATAAACCTATTTCTATTTTAATTGACCCAGGGGCTAGCCTGAGTTATGTATCTCCCAGTTTAGTAGAGAAAAGTAAACTACCAATAGAGAAATTTGCAAAATCATGGCTGGATCAATTAGCTACAGGAGCAAAAAGGAAAGTAATTGATTTTGTAAAGATCGCACATTAATTATGAATCAGTTTGAAACTTATGTAAAGCTGAATGTACTTACATTGTGCTCCTATGATGTATTAATAGGAATGGATTGGTTGGAATAGCATCGAGTACTGTTAAATTATTTTGATAAAACTTTTACTTGTTTAAATAACGAAGGAGAAACGGTAACAGTAAAAGTAATCCCTAGGAAAACAACAATCAGACATATTTCTGCGTTACAACTAAAAAGGGTTATTCAGAAGGGATGTAAAGATTTTGCTGTAACTATAACTAATGAAGAACACATTAATAAAGAAGACAAGCTAAAATTAGAAGATATACCAATTCTAAGATGTTATTCGGATGTATTTCAAGAGGAAATTCTGGGATTGCCTTCGAAAAGGGAGCTGGATCTCACTATTGAGCTGGTACCCGTTGCGGTGCCTAACTCAAAAGATCCTTACCAGATAAACATCCTGGAGCTTAATGAACTAAAATAACAATTAAAAGAACTGATAAATAAAAAGTATATAATACCAAATGTGTCTCCTTGGGGAGCACCGGTCATTTTTGTTAAAAAGAAGGACGGTACTCTACACTTATCCATTGACTATCACCAACTTAATAAAATGACAATTAAAAATAGATACCCATTTCCCCGCATAGATGATCTATTCGATCAATTACACGGAGCAACAATATTTTCAAAACTTGACTTAAGATTTGGTTAATAAAATGACAATTAAAAATAGATACCCATTGCCCCGCATAGATGATCTATTCGATCAATTACACGGAGCAACAATATTTTCAAAACTTGACTTAAGATCTGGTTATCATCAAGTCCGGATTAAGGATGAGGATATTTTCAAGATGGATTTTAGGACCCGATATGGTCACTATGAGTTCGTTGTCATGCCATTTGGGCTAACTAATGCCTCGACAGTCTTCATGTGTTTAATGAACAATGTATTACATAAATATCTAGATAAGTTTGTAATAGTTTTTATTGATGATATTCTAATCTATTCTAAGACTAAAGAAGTGCATGAGAAACATTTAAAAATATTTTTTACAAGTGTTAAGGGAACATAAGCTATATGCCAAGTTCAGTAAATGTGACTTCTTCAAAGATAAAATACAATACTTGGGTCACATAATAACTAAAGATGGGATCTCGGTTGACCTAGATAAGATCAAAATAATTAACCAATGGTCTGTCTCAAAGGATGTGACAGATGTACGGTAATTCATGGGGATCATCAAGTATTATCGAAGATTCATTGAGGGTTTCTCAAGGATCGCAAATCCCATAACTTCTCTACAAAAAAAGGGGAATAAATTTGTATGGGATCAAAATGTGAAGAGAGTTTTAAGAAATTAAAAGAATTGTTAACTACTGCACCCATTTTAAGAATTGTGGATCCTAACAAGGATTTTGTTGTATGCACTGATGCATGCAACGATGGCCTTGGTGGGGTCTTAACTCAAGAAGGACATGTAATAGCGTACGAGTCCAGGAAACTTAAAATTCACGAGAAAAATTACATCACTTACAATATAGAATTGGCTGCTGTAAAACATGCATTAAAGATGTGGCTCCATCACTTGACTGGGAGAAAATTTATTTTAATGACGGATAATAAGGGTTTAAAGTATATGTTGGATCAACGAAATTTAAACGCAAAGCAAGCTAGGTGGCTAGATTTCCTTAACGAATATGATTTTGAGATCCAACATATCAAGGGGAAGGAAAATAAAGTAGTTGATGCTTTGAGCAGAAATGTAAGATTGAACTTTATGGCAGAATCAGTACTTACAAAACAGATTTAGAAGACCAGCTCGAAGGAGTAAAATTAGATGAAAATTACCAAAAATTGCAAGCTAAAGTGGCAGAAAATGTAACTGAAAGTTTAAAAACATGTTACAGTCTAAATGAAAAAGGGTTAATACTTTATAAAAATAAGTTGTATATACCTAACATACCTAAAGTTAAGTTGCTGATTTTGAATGAAATACATAAAAGTCCTTATTCTGGACACCTTGGCTATCAGAAGACAATAACTATGTTACAGAAAGATTACTTTTGGCCGAATATGAAGAATGAGTTGGAAAAATATATTGCTAGATGTTTTGAATGTCAATTGGTTAAGACTGAACATCAACATCCAACCGGTTTATTACAGCCGTTACCAATTCCTAGCTGGAAATGGGAAATAATCAACATAGATTTCATTACAGGATTTCCTAAAAATCAGAACCAAAATGATTCAATAATGGTAGTTGTTGAAAAACTCAGCAAGGTAGCTCATTTTATATCAGCAAAGGCCACTCATAAGCCTGCTAACATTGCTGAAATATTTATGAAACAAATTTTGCGTTTGCAGGGAATTCCAAAAGTTATAATTTCTGACAAGGACTCTAAATTCACGGGAAACTTCTGGAAACCTTTATTTAAAGGCTTAGATACTACTTTGAATTTTGGTACATCTTTTCATCCGCAAACAGATGGACAAACAGAAAGGAAAAATCAGATTTTGGAAGATATGTTAAGGATGTACGTTAGAGAACAACCAAGTAAATGGGAGGACTACTTACACTTGGTTGAGTTTGCATACAACAACCACTACCAAGCTTCATCAAAATTCAGCCCATTTGAAATTTTGTATGGCATAAAATGAAATACTCCCATCTCATGGAGTAACCCCATTGACAGGTTAATACTAGGACCTGAGTTATTAAAGGAAATGGAATTAACTGTCAAGCAGGTACATGGTAATTTAAAGGTTGTACAGGGTAGACAGAAGAGCCAGGAGGATCTTAAAGGAACTTAGAAAGAGTTCCAGGTGGGCGAACATGTTTTCATTAAGGTAAAACCTAAAAATAGCTCCTTAAAATTAGGGAGTTGTGCTAAGATAACACCTAGGTACTGTGGGCCTTTCGGAATATTGTCCAGAGTTGGACTGGCGAAATACCAATTGGCCTTACCACCGAATCTTAAAGTTCATAATGTTTTTCATATTTTTGTTTTAAAAAGATATGTACACGATCCTACTCATGTGATAAATTGGAATTATGTACAGGTGGATTCCGAAGGATATTTTCTGGTGGAACCAGACTGTATCCTCGATAAGAGGGAGATCTTGCTTCGGAATCGCACCATTGGACATGTGAAGGCGCAATGGAAGCACATTAGTCTAGAAGAAGCAGCGTGGAAATTGGAGAGTCATATGCGGGAAGCATATCCAATTCTGTTCTAGGGAAGCTCTGAGGATGATGAATAAAGCAACATTGATGACAATGTTGGACTTAAGGGGGGGTGTGTGTCACATACCCCAATTTCAATAACATTTTATGTTTAAGAAAACATTATACTTTACCTTTATTATAAAGTTTATGACTATTGACCAAGTGAGGTCAAGGATGACTGTAATTAATTATGTTGAATATTTTATTATTTAATAAATAAAAGATGAGACAAATAGCCAAAGGAGGTTGTTGAATGAGTTTCCATTGACCCACTAGGAGGAATAGACCGGGGTGAGAGCAAACAGACATAAGGAAGCATCCTCAATCAATTCTAGTTGTTTCAAGGGGAAAATTCCCTAATTTTGTGGTCATGTTCCCTAAGAAAGTGGAACAAAGCAGGGGGCTCATTAATTAAAATACTGACCAAAAATACCTAGGCATGCATATATCTATCCATCGAATTCAGCAGGAGGATTTTCATTCTTTACCTTGTGAAATTTCTGAAGTTGAGAAAGGAGCACAAGAGATTCGATGAGGGGAAAGTTTGAAGTGAAATGAGTGATTAAGACTGCATTATGAACTAGTACAGCCACATAGCTAAGTTCTATACTGCTGAGGACAGAAGTACCGTTGTTGAGTTGCAGGGGCATTTGATCCCATTTCCCTACACAGTGCATTCATCCCGGTGGACCAGTGGAGAGGCTCGGGGGTCCTAAGACAAGCAATTGGGCTATCTTCAGGAAAATGTTGGGTGGAACAGGCTCCTTGGGCTATTTTTCTCTTCTACGAATTACCAGGTTCCATTGTGTTATCTTATTTATTTCTATCCAAGCAAATTATTGGAATGAAAGCAGTCATGTTTAGTTTTTCTATTATTACTTAGATACTTTGAATATGCTAGTAGAATGTTTAAGTCTACGATTTATTCAGGAAAATTTACTTGTATATGATTATCATAATAAATGAGTCTAGAATTAGAAATGATTGATTAATGAGAAAAAATCTTTTTTGCATTTTTTCACTCATCTTACGATGACGTGTTCTAGTATAGAAGGATTGTTTAGCTGTAGATAGGAATGATTATACATGGATAAAATGATCTGAACTGTTATCGAATTGTAGAGTTTCCATAGAAATGAATCAACAATCTTTTCTTCTGATAAGTTACTAGCAATATATTCAAGTAACTGATTTAATATTGGAAGCTTTTTACTGTTATTATCTATCTATTTATCATAATAAACCTTAACCTGTTATACCAAAACCTCTAAGAATATTACATAGAATCTATGATAGCAAGCTTTTGTCATACAGTATTTAAATTGTGTGTAGAATAATACAATAACAATTACTGTAATGCATTACATTTATTTACACTTAGTAAAGAAAAACCATTCATTATTCTAATACTTTAAACCTTAAAATATAAACATGTATTCTATACATATTATAGTAAATAATGCACAGTTAATGTTTAATCGGCTATCCTAACTTTAATATTTAACTTTTGTACTCTAACCTCAACTATTTCTGTTTAAACATCTAGCATAGTAAGTTCATGATGTTCAGTCAAGACGCTGATAATGGTTAAAATTATAACACCTATTGTATTATAGTACACAAATTAAGTACTTAGTAAACCTAGCTGTAAACAATCAATATAACTCTATTATTATTATTTGTAAAAAAATTTTAAACCCTACTTTATTAATATAAACTTGCATATCCATTTACATAACCTATTTATGCAAAAGGATAGATTTCTAGTTCTTCTATATTAAAAGGAAAGCTATCATAATTTAACTAATGTTTATACAAAAATCAAAGATATGAAGATAACCTAAATATCAAAACTGTTTATTAAAAACCAAACCCTAGGTTAATCTTTACGGTACAGTTTGCACAATTAGATTTTCAAACAATTAAAATTGCCAATGGCCAAAACTAATTCGCAGCTGTAGAATAATTTACAAACATATTGTTGTCATAGAAAAACAACAATCTACTACAAGTAGTATGAACACCGCAGTAACATAATACATATACCATCGGTATCACCGCAAACACAATCAACGAAGGGTACCCAAGGTTGGGACCGAGGCTTACCGAGCCTTTCTTGCTCACACCCTTCAGCTTTAGGAAAACGCCTTCAACCTTCAACTGTATATTTTCACCTACCATCAAACAACAAACGCTTAAAACTATTTAATAAATAGCTTAGTTATAAATAGAAGAAAAGAAAAATGCCTGGAGGATTCGATATGACTCACCAATTTTAGAATGGAGCTCGAAGAAACAATAATGGCGAAGAACCAGAGCATTAATCTTGCTAACGCCACAGCCGAGCTAGAAGAAACATTAATGCCGAAGAACCAGAGTATCAAATTTGCTAACGCCACGACCAAGACAAGAACGATAAATTTTGCAGAGACCCAAGGAGGATGAGGTCCTGTCGGCCTATTTCTCCATACAAACAAATAAATGTTAAAGACCAACGATATTTTAGGGCAAAACATGAATGTAGATGCATAGGGTTTATTTCCCAAACCCTTCATCTAGCGAGCATCCACCACGTGGATCCCACTACTTTTGAAATCTTTTTAGTATTGATATATTCAATCGGCTTGTAACCCTGTGAAATGTGAAAACATAATACTATTACATTTGTTAAAAATTGACATGTTAGTGCATGCATTGTGAAGTTCTAGCTAGTTTATAGTTATTATTTTATACATTGGTTATATGCCTAGTTTAGTTTCATTGAATTTGTAGTGAGTTTCTAGTTGCCATTTTAATGATGTTAATTTTTATGCTTAGGTAAGTTTTAGGATTAACATGGTGAAGTTCATAGTTATAAAACATGGAGAATGTATTTAGGCTCCTAATACTACGACCAACTAAAAACATGTTGGATAATTACATACCATATTCATGTAATTTATTTGTTTAGAACAAATAATTACACTATCAACTCCAAATTGCTACCTAGGTAGATTATTCCTTGCTATAGACCTACGAACTTTTACACTTCGATAATCTAGACCATAAATAGAGTCACCTTGGTAGTTGAAGTTTAAGTTTAAGGAATAGAGTTTAAGGATCTTTCTTAACTTACTTGTTTAATTTTTTAGAGCCTTAAATTCTTACATCATAAACCTGGAAGTAAGTTTTTACCTGTGAATCATGTACAAGCATCGGATCTGCGTTAGCTTTAAGAAAAGCTAAGTAAGCCTCGTGATAACTTCAATCCCCCTTCAGTAAGAAAAGAAAGATAACCATCATAATCATACACATTCTTACAAATAAACCAATGATATGAATTCAATAAATTATTTTAACTCATTAATTTATGAACAACATTTTATTATTCAAGACTGAAAAATCATTATAGATTGAGTTTGGTTAGTGGCACATGACTTACAAGTTAGTAAGTAAAATTCTGTAGCCTCTTGGTTACAGTTAATCGAAAAGTATTAACTCCCGAGTTTTCTCTTGATGTATTTTCTTTGTAATCTATTTGTTTGAAGTTAATTATTAATCTAGCATTCTGGCTATGATTTAGCATTTAATATCACATAGAAAAAATTTTAAATTTTTGTGAAATTTTGGGGATGTCACAATTACCTATAATTCTTAACACTTAAACCCTATTAACCATAACCCATAAGCATTATAAAGCATAACATTGATGCCCCATAACCACTTTAATGCTTAATGCCTCAGATTTAAACCTAACACTTAACCTTTAATATTTAAATTCTATAAACCTAAACCTTAAATCAATAAAAAAATCCCTATAATTATTTTTACACCTAAACCTTCACACCAATAACACCAAACCATTATAACCCCTTTCACCTAACCCATAAAATCATTGGCATGTATAACTCATCACATATTTTCCCTAAACTATATAACTTGTTAGACCTAATCCATATCTCCTATAACCATAAGCCTAAATTACCTTACAATACCTATAATATCTAAACCCTAAAACTTCTAACCTAGATAACCTCTAATGTATCTCAAATGATAACACCTAGTCCCTTGTCCATATAACCTTTAAAATATAAACACTATAGCACATTAACCATATAACTGATATAATGATTATAATACTGTGTTTTAATGTCCTTTAAACTAAATTTGTCTATAGGACCGAGGCAAAGAAAGAGAACAAGGATATAACTATAAAGAGATATTTGTAACACTATAGATATCACTTTAATTCCATCTCTGTAACACTTGGTTCATAATCATTGTAATGCGTAATCCTTGAGAACCTTAACCTGAATCCCTATCATTCCTAACCTTTAATCACTAATCACTAGCCTTGGATGATCTAAATCTAATATCCTATAACCTTTAAACCATATGCAAGACTTACAACCCCTAACCCTTATAACTCTTACAAACTCTAAGATGTTACACTTACTCTATAACCCTTATAATCAACGTAAACCCTAAGAGCTTAAAATTAATACCTTACTTTTAACATTTATCCACTACGTGACATAACACCAACCCATATAACCCATAAAATATATATCCCAACCATAAAACCTTATTAACTATATTAATAATGTCCCTTTTAAAACCCAATCCCTAACCCATATCAACCTTAGCATGTCTAATCATTGAATTTTACAAACTCATAACATTATCACCCATATAATCCCTTATTCATATAACTCCAGCCCTATATCTTTATTCACCCCCAACCCAATTATTTTTTACCAAAAATTGTGGATTGCTACAATGTCGAATAAGTGACATTGGTTCGATGTAAAATATAGAGCATCGACTTGGAATCACTGTTTACTATATGTCAAAAGGAATCAATACTATGGTTTTTATGTCGAGCTAACGTCTCTTATTAGAAATTTGACCTCGGGTTTTTTAAACTAATTAATCCTTGGATTTACTATTATTATTATTTTTCTTCATATAGTAATGCATATTGGATTATAAATATGGTTATACTTCTAGACTCTAGCCTTCAGTCATAATTATTATTTAGCTAATGACTCTAGTCCTTTTAAGCATCCTTTCTTTCTTGTAGGGTGTTTTATGGCTTTATTTGAGATTCCTTAAATCCATTTTGAAAGAAAATAAATTTGTTTAGGTATAGACATATCAATCAAACTAACATCATAATCATCTTGTCATCAATTAATATTCTTATGTTAGGTTGAATTTGTGGTCTAGTGAACACTAGCCTAAACATTTAAGAATTTCAACATGAAGTGAGATGTTAGCTTTTGAACCATTATAGGTTTCCTTTGATAATAAATGTGACTATACTTAATTTTTCATTGCTAAAATGTGGGTTCACACATGCATGCATGAGAAACTACTCAATCCCATGATTCTTAATGAAGTGGATCCCTTTAAAAGAGAGAATGGAAGGTGCACATGTTAGGTTCATGTATTGGGTGTGTGCATATGCACATTAGGTTAGGTGGTTAGGTAAGTGACTTAGATTAGTTTTTTAGGTGGATTCCATGGATTAGGTTAGTATCTTAGGTGACTTAGATGTGTATATTAGGATTGACACTTTGAAATTATGTGTATCTTATTAGTGTCATGAGTGTAAAAATAAAAATACTTTACCTTTGTATCTAATGTGAGCTATTTAAGCAATTTATCTAATGTTAATTATCCATACAAGTCACATAGCATGAGAGAATAAATTCACCATCAATATCTAAATTAAGAAAAAAACTCAAATCAAGAAGGGAAATCATAACAATACTATATTTGAATTAATTGATCACTTTATTGAATAAGATCTATTACATGTCCATATCAGTTTGATCTTTGTCTTCATTGAATTCAATATCTGACACATCAAGATCAAAATTTGTGTCCAACCCTTCAGAATCATTGTAAAGATTGTCCATAACATGTTTGGTATTTCTAGAACTAAGTCATCATCACCAAAAAAATCATAGGATGTGAGGCAATGAATGTCAGATGAACTTGATTTACCTCTTTGTCCAATTACATGTCTTCCTCCTTCCCTCCATATTGTTATTCTTCATGAACATCTTCTTCAAGAAAAATAATTTACAAGCATTTATCTTGGATCAAATATAACAACAAATGACCAACTTGATCTACTTGGTACCCATGAATAAAACACCTTCTCACATTGAGTTGGAAGTACACAAGATCTATATGTGATTCATACCTAGTAGTATCAATCATGTAAATCCATTACCATGATCTATAACAATATTTTCATCATTGTGTAGCAAAAATCTATATGACCTAACCTTAAACAGAACCATTTTGAAGGAATTCTATATCCAATCTATTTTCCAAATAGCCACAATGTCTATCACCCCTATGATAAATATTAGTAACTTGAAAAATTGCAATGTCTCACTATCACAAGTTTTTTTATTATATCCAATTGTTTGGTGTGATCTTTTTTTCCATAACACCCCATAGATTTACAATATTTCACCTGCATTCTCAGCATGTTGTAAATTCATTTTCATGAATATATAACTATATGTATAAGATCATTTGAGGGACACAAAAAATGGATTTGAAATGTAAAAATAAAAATAAATTATTGCTTACATCTCTATCTTTTGCACCCTATGCTAGATTAATTTCCTTCCACATCAAAATTATGGCATTATCCAAATAAGCTCTTATAATAAACTTTGCCACCATATTCCATGATAATATATGGTAATCCTATTTGCATCACTCTATCCATATTTGATCAATATTATTTTCAACATTTAAATGGATTGCATACCACTCTCCACTACTTGGATGAAGGAAACAAATAGATTTAGTGAATCAACCAAGCTTCAAAATTATGTACAAAGATTTAAAATACAATAAAAGTTATTACCTTGAATTTTTATCCATCTACATTTCCCCAACAACACCTCCCCTTAAAATTTGTTGGTGGAATTGACATCCCAAAGGAGAGGCACAATGATATCACCCACTAGTTGGGGAAAATACTCACTAAAATAAACAATGGATTGATACACCATAAAGCCTTCAACCAATGAACCCTATGGATGTGATATACAAAAACCTTCAATGCCTTCAAGTGCCTCTCCACCAACCACATTGAGCTTGCGTGTATAGGTCCACGTATATCAATATCCTCGACTAGGAAATATGAGGTGGTGTTCCTATGCATTAAAAAAGTGTGAAGGTAGATAGTTTTGCATTTCACATATTAGATGTGGAATTTATCTCTTCTAATAAATGATATAATCACTATGGAATTCTTTAAACGACAACCACCTACAAGTGCATAGGAATTAGATGCGTCAAAATTAAAATATATAAGGAAATCAATGCAAACTCTAAAAAGTTCTACAATTAACATTTCAATTATAAATTTTTGCGTACCTCGTGTACTTGTCAAGATCATATATAGCTTGCTTTCTATAATACTAAAATCTATTTGGGAGAGCTAGAGGTAGAACATATTGCAACAAAGAAGGAAGCATTATAATTTAGTTTTGATTAGAAACAAGCATGTATAACTAATAAATAATGTATAGAACATAACATGATAAATATTATAAAATGTCAAACCTTAATAAATGTATGCCAATCATGAGTTTTAGCCCCACTAAAATCACCTTGATGTGTTGATATATTATTTATGTTTGAAGCAAAAAATAGTGAGAAATTTGATCTTTTGTATAACTTATTTTTCAACATCACTCTCTTGATCTATTAATAACCTCTGATTTCCATCATTATAGTAATGAGTCAAATGTTGCATTACGTTGGATTCCTTAATGTCACTAATAACTTCAACAATTTTCTCCTTGTTATTATTCCCATCTATAAGTTTCCATAAGAATTTGGTGCCATTCTTTCCAATATGCATTGTGTCAAACAAATAAGTTGCTTATAAGTGCGCATAGTATGGAAACCAACTAAATTGGATAGAGTATCTTTTCAAACCTTTTGGAATCCCACCTTGAAAATCTTTGAGAAGAATCAATGGAATACCATTTTTTTATCAAAATAAATATGAAAATATAAAAAATGATACACATGACAAATATGAATGTAACTAAAACCAATCTCTTACGATGAATCTTCTCAAATGCGTTTTTCCATAGTTGAGGCATCATTACTTATGGTTTTTCCCCACTCTCTTCCTTCTCATTAAAGATAATTTTTTGGTAATTCAATACCTATCATCCTTAGGGAGGACATTCTTGATCTCGTCCTTAGTATGCCTCATTTAATATCTTATTTTACCCTTTATTTGAACCCCTACAAGTTGTATTTAAATATTAATAGAATGATAATAATATTAAAAAAACTTGATTGATAAATGATATATAGAAGTTGCCAAATATTGCTAGCTCATTAAGTTAAGGAGTGGGTATCGTTAGCAAGGCGACCCAAGTTCAAACCCCTTATGGGTGAGCTAGTTGGGAGGAGACACCCAAAAATCCAACCATGTTAAAGGTTGGTGTGGCCCAGGCTGGGTGCGATCCCTGGGTGATTTTGATTGCTTAGATGCCCCTGAGTTGTGGCCTCTCAGCCAATGGTGGAAACGCACGGGCCGCGAGTGATGGGAATTTCTTAACAAAAAAATCATATATAGAAGTTACATTATAATTTACATATCACAAAAATGTGTAAGCCTTAACGCATCATGAATTATCCATGCAAGTATTGCATAGAATTGAAATTGTTGAACTCTGGCCTATTGGTTTGGAGATGTCATACATACTCATTCTGACCCATAATTTTAAAATTTCATATATTAAAGGATCAAGATATCAATACTTATCTCTAACTTCGTACTTATCTAGTTATTTGAAAATATATATAATTAAGTCCTTGTGTAAGCAAAAATATAAAAAAAATGAATTAGATATATGTTGTTAATAATTTTAAAAATAAATACCTAGAACAATTAATACGAACATCATGTTCTCCCTCATTATTGGCATCCAAGGAGGAAGGATATTGTTTATAACAAAATATGGCTAAATGGAGTAAATGGTTATGATATCTCCAAATGGATTGACACCATCAACTTCCATTGAAAGTTTAACATTATGAGGCTCTTCAATAAAAAAGGGCCACCTTTCCTTGATTCCTCTAAATGCATAACTGACTCCATGCATTCACATGGCACCAGCTTCACTTCTTTTCCATACATGAGAGTTCATATATTGTGTTATGTTTGGCACCTAAACAATCGTTGGAAGTATGGAATTATGTGGAGATGATGAAGAACTTGGTAGTGCACCTTATTTGTTGCATGATCAATACAATATCTAAATTCCACATTAAGGGAAATTTATTTTTTATGCATGTTTCCTATAATATATAATATTATAATTAGAACATGCAGTAATTTTGTTATACTCTATTCCTATATCTTTAAGAAGGATGCACATTTATCTATATGTATGAGGTAAAGCATTTGATGGTGGTAGACGAATATAACCTAACTAATCTACAAGAAGAATTAAATTAATATACTGAAAAAAAAATTAAGAACCTATATATTATAATCGCACAAAAAGCGAAACAATTATGATTATATAAGTCTTGCATACCTCAAAACCTACACATTTGAAATACCACTCATTAACTTCAAGTTGACCACCATCAAAATAGAAAAGATAAAAATAGTCTTTGAGATTTTGTAAAAGGATTTGTGTGCCTTATGAATAAAAGGTACACCATGATGAATATATTCATAGATCTCAGTTGCATGTGCATTCTCATCCCTAGCAACAAATGTGTCATGGATCAACCTATTTATCCCTACATTCTCAATAATATTAGGGTCATTTTATTTCATAGTATCAACTTTGATTTCATCACCCTCTCCATATCTACTATGAATTGTATCATGTGTAATTTTAAGCATTGACATTATTTCCTTTAGTTTAAAAAAAAAATACAATTAATATCGAAATAGAAAAATATTAAAACTATTGAAAAATGTCAAAAAAACATGTTTTTTCTATATTACAAATGGGTGATATTTTTTTCCACCTTCACAATGCCCATGATCTCAACAATGTTTCCTAGATGTTGACTTAATGATCCTTCTTCTCTTCATTCCTTTGCATTTCATATAAGGGGAATACCATTTCCCATCATTAATATCATGAATATCGGAATGATTATGATCATATGCTTTTTCACCATTGCTAGTTTGTGTAGAATAATTTATTTCATTAGGAGCAATATCTATAATGGTAGAATATATACAATCTAGCATTGACTGTATATACTCCTTTTGATTGGATACACTAGTACCCTAGTTAGGGTTACCTAACATTGTTTTCTATTCCAACAAAATACAAAAGCCACTCATTAGTACACTAAAAATACATTCAAAGAATTTCACAAATAGAAAATAAATAATAAAAAAGTATTGACAAAATTGGACTTTATGCCAAATTTGCATGGGTTATTGTTATGAAAGATGTGTGTGCAAAATGTGGTATTGTATTGATTCACAAACAACAACAAATGGACATAATTTGTTGAAAACAATAGGACTTGGTTCAAAAAATAGAAACATACTTGCATGAAAAAAACAATATAAACTAGGGTACATGATGAAGAAATTCCAAATATTAATCCTCTTAATTCAAAAATAAATTACAGTTCCAAGAATAACCACAAACCAAAGGAAAATGTATCTATAACTAAATGCCACCTTCTCTTAATTCTTCTAAAAATTGTAATGTTTTCTTTTGACCAATCAACTTTTCAAAGTTGCGGAAAAGGGAAAAAAATACTTGAACATTTTTAACATCGAAAATTAGATGTTAATGGACATCAGTTGTAACATCTCTTATTGGAAGTTCCCTAACATTGCTTAAGAGATGTTGCTATTCAAATGTTGTTTAAGCAACATTTTTTGAGACCCTTAACTTTTCCACCTGTTTGACTTAAATTTGACTTTAAAAGTTGGATTTTTCATCAAACGTCAAATTTTGAATAAAAATTTAGTAGTGTCTTAAGTCATTTGATAGAGGCTTCCCATTTATACTATCCTTCCATATATCAATGGAATTGCTAGTGCTCGGTTTCCAAGTGATTTTGTCTTTGGAAAAGGGTGTTATTGTTGTAATTAGTTTCCAAATGTGTGATCATTTGTTGATGGTTGGGATGTTCTCTATGCATATTTGTTTTTTTCTAAAATTATACATTTTAAGAATAGAGTTTTTCCACGTTCCAATTTCATATTTATTAGTCTCCACGAGATTTTTGTGCGCATTGCAACATTCATGATCTAGGGGTATTTGATTCCTAATCTTCCATACTCTTCTTGGAACTTTGATTGTTATCTAGTTGATAAGTTCTTTTTTAGTGGTGTTTTCTCCTTAACAAAGGAACTTGTGAATTTCACATGTTATTTGCTTCATTACCCCCACAAGAGCTAGCATCATTGAGAACTGATATAATGGTAGGGAAGAAAATACTAATTTGATGAGAATAATTTTTCCTGTTGGATTGAGCCATTGGGCACCCCACTATTAGAGTTTCAATTTTACCTTGCTTAAATATTTTCCAGGTCGATGTTGTGGGATTTCCAAGAGATAAAGGCATTCCAAGATATTTAAAATAGGTCCAACCTTCAATGCCCCAAAAATTTATAATTTCAACGATGGAGTGGAGGATTTGAGGTTTTATGTTCCAAGCATATATTTTGATTTTCTTGTTATTTAATTTCCATCATATATCATTTAAATGTTATTCCACCATTGTTTGAAATATCTCAAAGATTACAGTGGATTATCCCCCTACCAATAATGTGTCATGGAATTGTGAATGGTTGATGCCTCTGACCCCCTATCTATATTCATCCCTTGGAAATTACCTTTGACTCTCTCATTTTCCAACTTCCTACGTAAATAATCAACCATAATAATGTACAAAGAAGGATAAAGAGGGTATCCTTGACAAATCTCCCTACTGCTCTTATTGAAACTAGTTGGCCTCCCATTGACAAGAGGATCTATCCATGACACTTTAATGTATGCAGGATCCAATTCACAATTTTGGGGGAGAATCCAAATTTTAACAAAACAACCACTAGGAAGGAATTCCTCACCCAGTTGAAGGAATTCCTTTTATGGATGAATCCTCCTTAATTAGGTAAGATTATTTTATTTATTAACTTCTTGACTTGATTTTCTATGATCTATATTAGTATTTTATATGATGAGTTGTGTAAATAAATGGGGTGGAATCTAAAAAAGGAATTTAGATTTACCTCTTTGGGAATTAGTTCCAGAAAATATAAATTGATGCTACCTCTTAGATTATGTTTCTTATTAGAACAATAGAGAATGCATGCGATATATATTTGATGACGATCCAACATGCATGACTGAATTGTATAGGGAATCCATTGATCCCAAGATATTAGTCGGGAGAAAGGCCCCATATAGCTTAAAGGATTTTCCACTCATCATTTTTTTTATCGAGGAGCTCATTATACTCTATTCTGATTAGGGTAGGAATATTATTTGTAATTCCCCTACTTTGGATTTTGGAGAAACGTACAAATTGGGCAAATTTTGAGCTTAACTAGTCATGACTCTAAAGGATTCCAACTTTCACCAGATGGTCCCGAATTTGAAAGGTAATGGTATGGTGAGTATTAAAAAATACCAAGGTGGTTTATGGACACTTTGTATCTTAATTTAGACCTCTAAAACCCTATTTGGGGTTAACAAGAAACATTGCAAATTTACTAGGAAAATTGAGGTCAATTTCCCCCCAAGGGTGAAGGACAAATTGGCTTCCCAACTCAAGTACGAACCTCCAAAATTTCAAAATAGAGTATGGGGATGAATATAAGGCATAAGTTTTTGTCATTAATCATGGTTATATCTCTTCAAACTAGTTATAAAGTGAAACATTTGTATGACCACTTTTAGGGAGATTACTTATCGGAAAATTGCATAACTAGCTCAATTTTGACATATGAAAGGTAGAGTTAAAGGTTCAGATCAGGATGTGACATATAGAGAACATATAAAGCATAAAAATTAATTTCCCAACAATATTAAACACCATCAGAATCCCTTCATACAAGTTTGGTATACAACTCATTCAATATGGGAGTCAAATACATGAAAACTAGTGATTTAATAGCATGGAATTGTAAGAGTTTCACATATGGATTTCTTGGATTTCGACCCACAGAGCATAGGGACATGAAATTATAGAGTAAAAAATCATATATGGCTGTCACAAAATCATAAATCCCAGAGAACATACCTCATACAAATATGATATAAGACTCCTTCAAGATTAAAGCAAAATCCATGAAACTAGTTATTCAAGCCTCATGGGAATGTGAGCCTTTCACACCTGAGTTTCTTGAATTTCAATATACAAAGAATATGGTCATGAAATTACAGTGTTATACATCATTTATGGTTGCCACATAATCATAAAACTTATATAAAATTCCTCATACAAATTTGATATACAACTCTTTCCAAAATGGAATCCAAATACATGAAAACTAGTCATTCAAGACCATGGGAATGAAAGACTTTCATACATGGATTTATGATATTTTAAAAAAAGAGAATATGGAAATAGTATTATAGATCCATACATAATATACCCAATATTTAGAATCAAATATACTCATCAAATTGCAAGAAACACTCCAACAAGTGCGCCATCAACATGAGAGTGTGGGGAAATGGAGAAGAAGGAATGAGAGAATAGGGAGATAGATGAGAGTTCGATTGTATGGACCTTCAACACAAAAATAAAACACCTTCATTAAAATCCAATTAAAGGTTTGAATTTACTCTCCATCAACCAACTTGGAAAGGAATTCAACTCCCTTGAAATTGGTTCACAAGCAGGAGAGTGAACACTCACTGTGCAATGGACAAGCAAAAGCTCTCCAAAATTCCAAAGACCAATTAAAAAATGATCCAAATTACATTCTAGTTCCTCAATAAATCCTTTTATTAACTTCATGAAGCCTCCTAAGGTCGAATTTCCCTCCATGGGCTTCCTCCAACTCATCTTAGTGGTTTTAGTAACCCTCATGACACTTGTCTTCCTCTTTATGCTCCAATTCTTTCCCCAATTCGAATGGCTTCCTCTAACTCCCATATTCAACCTCTTGGTGGATACTTTTATCCCTATCATGTCATATTTTTCATATGTCTTCAATCAGGTCTGAATTTTTCATACTTGCCATAGAATATTTCATCATTTATTGTCATAGAGTGCATAGAATCTCCTTCCAAGTGGCACACATTGTCTTCTAGTCTCTTCCTCTTCCATGGGAGATACTCTCCTTTACCAATTTGAATTACTTGCCTAATTATATGATATTTTACACCACATAACCCTCAAATAACGTTACATTACCCATGTGTTCGAATTTGGATGAAGATCATGCCAAGTGTGTGGGGAATATACTCATCCAAAGGCTCCAAAAGCTTCCAAGTGTCTTCATGAATCCATGACACCTTACTTTATTAGAATTTATAATTTATGTGACCCATTTAAATGTGAATATGGTGAACTAAAGTCCTTTTGGGTCCCATATCCCCTTATTACAAAATTTATGTTTCCATCTCAACATAGGGAACTAGTAGGTTGGTGGAACATTATTTGCAAGTAGTCTTATTTGGAAATTATTTAATTGGGGACATGACATTATCTATCATTAATATAACATATTAATCCTCATCATTTTCTTATTTTGAGTATAGTCTCTCGATGGGTTTTGGCCACGATTTTAATGGCCTGAAATTCTAGTATAATAACCCCTTCCTCTAACTTGATTTCTTTGGAATTGTTCCTTTGAGTCCTTTACTTGGCTTGTCGATGGAACAAAATGTTGTTTTGTCCCCATCTTGTAACCATGTTACTTAGGACTTGGTCCTCCAAATTTATTCTTCTCTATGATATGCCTTCCAGATCCTAGAACATAAATCTCTTTCCTCCATGTTTAGTTGTTTGGTGATTTCTTTCTCTTCCATTCATAGTTGAAGCTTTTCCAGTTGAGTTTGGAGTAATTTTTCTCCTTGACAAGTTGTTTGTATTCTTTAACTTCCCACTCTTTGAGGTCGTCTTGGTTATTTTATTTTTTTGTTCCCAATTGAAGTGAGGTGGTCCTGGTATGTATTCCAAAATGTATAAATGATTTTGATATTATGTAGGTATTGAAACCAAAGGGGGGAGAACCAGACTAGAAGAAGCTCGTAGTTCAAAGGAGAGATGAATTGTAGAGCACTGGGATTATGAATGGGAACTGCTAAGGGGATAACGTTAATTGAGAAGATAAAATTCAAAAGTAGCATATACCTATGGATGAAGAATTGATACAACCTTGATACTATGTGGCGTAGATCTAGATGTCTATTATACCAAGTATGCCTTACCTTTGTCGACTTGGTGTCAACCAAGTTCAATCGGATATGAGGTATTGCATATATTCCCTTAATATATCCCTAGTAATGGATCCTCCCCTTTTTTCTTGTTAGATAAGACTAAGTTAAAATTCCCTCCAACTATGCTTTACTTTGTTTCTTTTGTTCCTCACAATTCTAGAATAGATTTCCATCATTGTTGTTTTTCTTTGTATGTTATAGGCATTCAAATATTAAAGACATTGATATAGTTACTTTATGGAATCTTTTTAGACCAATGCATATACAATTATTCAATTGATGAAAATTTTTAATTAGTATTAGTTTGCATACCAAAGCATGCAGAAGCCCCCAAAGGCACCTATGGAGCTAATTGTCACTTCATAATAAAAAAATTCAAATTGTATTTTTTATTTTGTGTAGATCATGTTCCTCCAACTTAGTCTATTGGATGAGGACATTGGTTGGGTTTTTCATCTTGATTAGGTCTCTAATTGTTGCTTCCTTGGCCCTGCTTCCAAGTCCTCTATAGTTCCCGAAGACAATATTCATTATTTAATGGATAGATTTTTTTGTCACCCTCCTTGGATTGGAGCTTGAGCTCTTGTATTTTTTGGGGCTGAGATTTTGTTCCCTACTACCATTGTTCTATCTAGTGTTGTTTTATTCCAAATGTTTTATCCTTATAGGCCATTTATTCTATTTTCTCTTTGGCATATTTTTGCCCTTATTTTTTTATTTTGTTTCTCCTCTTCGACATCGTCATGGCTGTCTTCATCCTGGAGTTATTTTGAGCTCTATTTCTAGTATGGATTCATGAGGGAATGTGGGGCTTATTAGAGGCCTATTCAATATTCTTTATATGATCTAATTCATCTACTTGAGACATCATGGGAGGATCCGAGAATGAAGGGTATCTAGATAAAAATAAGATAAAGGCTCTTTAATAGTGTTTGTGACTATCTTAGCAAATGATAATGGTTTGTACTAAGTCAAGACTTCAAAATTAATGTTTGTGTGCTCTGGGATGCTTGGTTTGGGACTAGATGTAGGCAATGTACCTTGAGAAGGGATTGGAATTGTAGACGGAGACCTAATCCTAGGAGGAGCAGTCTTGATTGACCTAGAGGAAGTCAAATCCAAGGAGGAATGGGTTGAGGAGGGACCATTTGACTTGGATCCCACTTTTTTAGTCGCTAATTTTCATTGATATCCTTTGGTTTCCCTGGATGGCTCGTGGACCTAGTTTATTTTGCAATTTTTTCGCAAAATGGTTATATTCATGGGACACTTTACATTTGAATGGGGTTTTCTCATAATCTAGTTTATGATATTATTTGTATGTTTCTAGTGTGAGAAGAATGGCCTCCAATTACTCATTTTCTAGATCTTCTTCTATAGAGATCCTTGAACATGCAAACATATTGTGTTTGGGATTTGATTTGTCTTTATATTTCTAAGTTTGTTCCTAATGCTCCTGGGTGAGTCTGTGTTCCAACAGTGAAGAGAGAGGTGAGGATGTTTCTCCCACATAGGTACATCTAACAAAACATCCAACTCTGGATCGAAGTCTAGAGTCCGCCTATTTAAGTATATCCCTTGGGATCTAAAGAAATATGTCCCATATTTGAAGATTAGATATTGGTCTTGTTTGTTTTCAAACATGAAGGCATAAAACTCCCAGCCACTTAAAAGGTGAGATAACTAGGCTTTGATCAAGACTTGCTAGTTCTTATGCAATAATATTGAAAACCAATATGATGATAGGTTTTTTATATAAATAATACTTGTACAATCTTCATCACTATGACTCCTTTATATATTAAGAATACAAGTGCATTTTTTATAATTGAACTATGATTAAGCCCATTACTTATTGACACCATGAAACTAGAAGCCTTGAACTACTAAATTTTGGAATGATAAGGGTGGATACATAATGTCATAAATCATTTTTTATAATTGAATAATTATACCATCATTGTCGCGTTTTTTGGTTCTTTTCTCATGGGGAAATTAGCCTTGTGAAAAAATACCTAGGCACTTCCCCACATTTCAAGGATGATACTCAATGCAAACCTGTTACTACTAGTTATGAAACCTAACACAATGGGGACATCAAGTGATGTACACAATAGAGGAAACCAACCCCTAAACCCCCTACTTGAAGCCCACACTCAACAACTTGAGCTAGCCTCCTAGACTAAACATCACTATTTTATCTACCATAGTAAAAAAAATCCACAATGCTTATTTAGAGGAAATTTATGATGGAAAAAAATACCTATTTTTTTAAAGGATGAGAAAATATTCCAATTATTTCTTATAAAAAAAGAATAACCAAGAAAGTTGACATTATTTTCCTTTGAGCATTTTTTTTTGCATGTTGTGCATAAAACTAGAGAATGTTATGCTTAAGAAAAATCATTCAATGTAGTATTTAAGTTAAATGCTTCATATTGTAAGAGATGGACTACTTGTTGAATTACAAAATGAGAGAATTAGAGAATTATTACTCATCACATAGGATTTGATATTCAGGACAAATTTTCCTCCAAGGTTGTCGTCGATTGGATTTTGGGCTCATCAAATCTTAATGTGTTGCATCTCTTCCATTGGAAGAATCGGATCTTGGACTTGAACAACTATTTGCCTTCTATTTCTTTCTCAAACATCTACAGAGAATTCAATATTGTTGCTTACGCACTTTCAAAGGAAGTTGGCCCTGTGGAGTATTTTCTTCATTATGAAGAAATCTTGGATGGGGAGATTTTAGATAGTGGAAAGATATATCTGTTTTCAATCTAATCAGAGTTTTTATGGTTTTTTTAGTTATGGGGTTTCGGGTCTTTGGTTTTACATTAGTAGTACAATTTATAGCAGTCTTATTTTCTTATTGGAAGACTCTGGCAAGTTTATAATTATAGCAGTCATATAGTCTTTTTGGAAGACAAGTTTTTTTGTTAGTTCCACTCTATGAAGTTTGTTTCAAATAGCTATTGTAAAGATGTAAACGTATTGTCTAAGACTTTTAACCTAAACTTATGCAGAAGTATGATTGTAACTTTGATTCTTTATAAATCGTAAGATACTTTTTTTTTCATTAAAAAAAAAGACAAATTTTATAAATTAGTTAGTCCATAAAATAAAGATATGAATTAATAAATTCAAAAATTCCCGTTGATAAGGTTAATTAGTGAAACACGAGTCCGTGCCATAATTGCAATGATCACGCCCAAGAATAATGATGGCGAAGAATGTGTACAAATTCAAGAACAACCAAGATAACACTTGAAAATATATGGTTAATATGGAGTATGTATCCCACGGTGGATTTCCTTTGTTGTGCAATTATAGTCAAATAAGAATTCTGGAAGGAGAAGAATGAAATACCACATCTAAGATGAAAGACAAATTTTATAAGTTGTTGAACCTTCCAAATAAACATTGCAGCCAAACACTTTCATATGAATGAATATTGAATAGTCAAATTGCTATTGTTTAACATAGATAATATTTTCTATAATGATAAAGAAAACATTTTAATCATTTGATGAAAGTGTGAGAGGTGTCAAAGACAGAGCAACTAATACAAGTGTGAACACATGTTTTAAACAAAGTTTGGTATATTTGGGTTTTACACTGTTAAATGATATTTTGGGATGGAATAAACACGTTTTTTTAAAAGAGATCGGTATATTTTTGGGATGGTGAAAGAAGGTTATTATTGGTGTACAATTATGTGTGTATTATTTAATTATTTGTGTAGACTCAATAAATTAATAATTATGTATAATAAATAATTTTGTAGTTTGTTGATAGGTGACTATAATCAAACTTGTGTCATGAGGGTGATTAGGGTCTTTTAATCCTTGATTAAGGATGGAAGGCTAAGATGTTTTGATCTAGCATATAGCATAAGGAAGATTCATCTAACAAACCCATCTAGGGGTGAAGATTTGTTGTGAGCCAACAACCTACCAAAACGTTTATCACTAATCAATTGTTGTTTTTTAATACGGATCTCTTGCATGTAAGGGGAGCTAAAGGTCATTTTTCCAAGCGATTCATGGTGACAATCCAGCTTGACATAGACGCTGATTCCTATCGACGTTCACCAAGCGGGGCGTCACGCTTAGTGGGTTATTTTAATAAATAATTTTGTAATT
The DNA here is from genome assembly GCA_001517045.1 of Pseudotsuga menziesii. Taxonomy (NCBI): domain Eukaryota; kingdom Viridiplantae; phylum Streptophyta; class Pinopsida; order Pinales; family Pinaceae; genus Pseudotsuga; species Pseudotsuga menziesii. Next base: position 175,712 of record LPNX010171019.1, read on the forward strand.
AATCATAGCATTGAATTTATCAAGGTCAAATTTATCTTGATTTATTGATGATTCCAAATTTTAGTAAGTTTAACTAGGACAATCTTTTATTTATGGTTTAGTGAACTAAAAATAAATGAGTTGATTGTACACAAATACATGCTCTATAAATAAAAGACTTGATTTCTCATTATACAAGAAAAGAGTTGATAGAGATATAATTGATTTTTTCCCCTTTGCTTTGTGGATGAACCTTTTGAAGGTTCTACCACATATATCCTATGACATTTATGAGTTTACTATTATGTTATGATAGTGTGTCCATGTGCAATTGTGAACATGGTATTAGAACACTTTAGAGTAAACTTCGATTATTGAATGGGCCAGATCATCAATTTTTTACAACACGAGCATGTGTGGACTTCTTAGATCTTCATGTTTTGGTGGTTTTTTGGAGCAATTCAACTGCTTAGATAAGTCTAGAGTGGCCAAATTAACCAAGAACACTTTTTTTCTTGGAAATCAACCTCAAGAAGTCTCCAGGTTTGCTCATTTTGTCAATCATGTGGGTGTTTCATAAGTTTTAATATGATTTGTTTTTAATTTCCAAGTTTTAATTTTTATTTTTTATAGCCCATATGTGTGGTTCGCTTTATGGCCCCCCTTTTAACTTTTTTGTGCATGTCCTTGCTAGTTTTTTTGGCACCCATAGTGGCATTTTTGTATACCTCTTGTCCTTATTTCCCATGTAGCACCTTATATATCCCAAGTCATTGCCAAGGTAATTTTTAGGGGCGAAATTTCACCAATTGGTTATTTTTGGGGGTTTTTTCAAAAAATAAATTCGTTATTTGCTCATTTTTAGTGTCTAATATCGCCTATATTTACATAAAATATGTTTTTTTATCGTAATATTCACCAAAATTTACACATTTTAGTGTTAATTTCATGTTTCATATTTAATATTCGCCTACATATCTATAAACATGCTTTTTTCAATCCAAAAAAAATCGCCTAGAATACTATACTTAAGTATAATATTAGAATCCTTAAAAAATACCATGGTTGACTCATTGCCCGTTCTCCTTAATACTTGTGCCCCTTTAATACCTTGAGGTCCCTCCTACCAATTGCAAGGTGCCTCCTTTAAGCATCATTCGACTGCCCCATCCTTTTAAATCTTGCCATTTTGGCTCACCAACCTTTTGAACTATGTATGCCCTTGTCCCTAGACCGCACCTCACCGTTCTTCCTTGGGATACAACCTGATTTTGGAACATCTCACCCCCTTACTCATCATTTGGACTAAACTACACCCTTGTCCACAATGAACTCACCCTCACACATGGAAGCCACATCATCACCACCATGTGGCTCCTTGCCACATGGCACCTATACTACAACAATTTCATATTACTCTGACCATGTCTACATTTCCATGTCATGTGTGACATGCGGCCTTCTTTCAGGTGCCACCTCAATAAGCATTTCCACGTCATCTTCATTAGTCAACACTACCTAGTTAGCATAAAGTCAACAACAAATCACATAGTTCCACATGGTACTATAGGCCCCCCTGCAGGAATTAACATTTTATTTTTAGAGGAAAAATTCGAACTTACATAACTTTACCATCTTGACTTGGATTTGGATGTCATTTTTTCAGATTTTGTTTCCTTTAGTTCTCTATGTTGTGAGAGATGCAATTTCATTTTTTTTAAGTGAATTTTGATTTTTGTATAGATAGGCATGGCTCATCCTCACTTTTGCAACTTTCCAAGGGCATGACTTCTTCATACGAACTTGGTTTTGAGTCTCATTTTTTTGCGGGGTGGGGGAGGGGAATTTAGCTATTTTGTGATCTCTAGGTAGTCGTATAGTCTGTTTAGACTAAATATGCATTCTATTTTTTCCATTTTGTAAAATGACTACTTCTAAACCTCACGAGGTTTGATTAACAAGAACAAACTATTATTCCTAGAAATATCATACGGTAGACTTATTCATAAGTAAATGTTTGTATTGAATCACACTTGGCCTAGATCATGTACCACTCAACAATTAGAAATAAGCAAAATGGTTAAATCATAATGGTGAAGCAAGCGACATTGTTGGCATGCCAATCTATAAAGATTTGAACTTCCATAGTTAGTCCCTTGACACACCATGGTAACTATGGTTTAAGTTTGAACAACTCTTTGAGAAAGAAAATTTGATTCCTGCTCATCATGTGGAAAATTAGCTTATTTCTCTTCATTTGACAAAGTTTCAATAAATTAAAGACTAAATCATGAAATTCAATCTCTTCAAACTTCACTAATCTAGATCCCTGTGTAATCATGATTATTCTTCTAAGCTCAAATATATTTTTGATATTTTTGTCTCTACAATTTAATACATTAAAGATGCATTAGAGTAAAAATTTTTAATCTAGAGAATTATATTAACAGAGAAGAACTAATACAAACGAAAGTACAAAACTAAGATCATCCATGACTGACATGCCATAATGGAAACCAGGTCATTCAAAGAATGATCTCTAATATGAGTCCAATTGTTATCATGGAGAAAATGTATCTATACATTACCCTATAAATGGAAACCAAGGTAAACCACCAAAGTGTAAGATTACAAAAAAACATAGTTTCGTGCCAAAAACCATGATAGAACAACCTTGTAACTATACATTCAAAGTTGACTAAGAAAGAAAGGAGCATGAGCATTAGGAACTTGGTTTGATTTACAGTATCGACTAGAAACTGACCCAAAATCTGCACAGGGGTAGTCGCCACATCAACCAATAGGTCAAGGTTGGAATACACACCATTGACTTGAACACATAGGGATCTTGTCAGAACTGAATAATACGATGAGTATGTTCTGTCTCATAGAGAAGCATCTACGCTAGACATGCATCCTAATGTTTACGCTAGACATGCAAATTGTGACCTCCTCATCCTTGTTATTATCACTAGGAGTAATCTCCATAATATCAACCATGTGAAGTCTAGTTTTATGACCCAGTTTGAGATGCCAAACTTAGACCTCCTTAATTATTTCCTTAATCTTCAAATCCAACTTACAATCCAACAAGGGGATTTTTCTTTCTCAACCTAAGTATGATCTTGATCTTATTCATGGCTTCACATGGAAGGTTGCACATCCCCCTCTTCTCCTTATCAGTCAACTATCAAAAAATTTGTCGAGTGTTCCACTCATAAGGTTAATTCTACTTAATAGAGACAATTGGAAGGAAGTCTTATGTACTTGACACATATCGACCTTGACCTCTCCTCTTCTATTGGTTTAGTCTCATGTTCTATTGGTTTAGTCTCTTGGTTCATGTATGGTCCTCATGAGAGAAATTGGAAGGTATCAAAGCATATCCTTTTCTACATCAGAGGTACTTAGCAATTTGACTTTGAGTATACTAAAGGGTATTCCTCTTCTTTAGAGGGATTTACAGATTCATGTTGGGTAGGTGATGTTGATGATCAAAATTCTACTTATAGTTATATTTTCAAACTTGGTTTGAATCCTATCACTTGGTCCAACAAAACAAAACATGCAACCACACTTTATTCTTCAAAGACAAAGTATCAAGACATTGTCGATGCTAGTTGAGAAGTGTTTTGTATTCAACAATTTCCCATACAGTTTGGTTTTTCTTAGGATCAACCTATTAATATTTGGTGCAATAGTCATAGTTCCATTCAAGGTGTACACAATCCAAATGAGCACTAATGTACCAAAAATGGGGGCCATATGCACCACATATGGAAACTACATGATCAAATTCTTGTGTAATTTTATCATTTATAATAACAGGTCACAAATATTTTCACCAAACCACTCACTGAATCCAAGTTCCTTTATCTTTGATTCTTTATAGGGCCAAATGGAGTTATCTTTACGGGGTAGCATGTAATCTTCATTCCCTAATCTCAAATCCAAGTCAATCTTATGTGGGGATGTCTGTGCATAATTATGTGTACATTATTCAATTATTTTTGCACATCCAATAAACTAATTATGTACAATAATTCACTGTGTAATTATTCATAGTATTGGACTTGTCAATTTCAAGTTCGTCTCTATCTATCCATGCATGGTTGGATTCCAAATTTGAAGTAAGTTAAATTATGGATTCCTTTAGTTATGACTTAGTGAAGTAAAAATAAAGGAGATGATTGCATGTAAGCATATTCTCCATAAATAAAGGACCTAGGTCCTTATTGTACAAGAAGAAAGTTAATAGAGAAAAATTGAGCTCTTCCATTTGCTTCATGGATGTTTTTCCTTTGAGGTTTTTACCATGTATATCCAGTGTCATTTGTGACTTAGCTATTATGGTATGATCCTTTGTCCATGTTCATATTTGAATGGTTAAGGGAATTCATGAGTAGCCAATGCCTAACAATGTAATACTAGAAAGAAATTTTCATGGTTTGATTAATATCTATATATATATATACACACATTAAAAAAAATTATTATCCATGTGCACCAACTATAATATGTATGAAGGGAGGAATTTTTTAATTTCTCAAGTGTAATTTAAAAGAGCCCTAAATTACTGAAAAGAAGAATAATTGAATGATTGAAATCTATGTTGTTATGTGATCTTAATACATTGCTTCAAGTGGATTGTAATGTTAGTTTATAAACTATTGGTGTTTCCTTAAGCCAAGAAGGTGAAAGTATTTAGTTTATGACCAAGATTTTTACGCCATTATTCAAGCTTTGAAATTTTGGAGACTACATTTGCACCAAAAAGAATGTGTGTTGAATGCAAATAATGAAGCATTGAAGTTTATCAATACATAATCTAAATCAACAAGCATCATGTGAAATGGGTAGTTTCTTCGAAGCTACTCATTTGTTTCTTAGAACAAAGATGTTGTTGAGCCTTTGCATTGTCATTGATGTCAAATAGTAAACAAACAAACTGGATGCCAAACAAGAAAATGTTGATGAAGTAGAAAGTCTAGAAGCTTATTATTATAGTTGGCGATGCTGAGAAAAAATCCAATTTGAAGAAATATATAAAAGTATATGTAAGCCTCAATAGTATCAGATAATGCCTCTCTATGTAAGTAAAGTCGGTTTGAAGAAGTACATAGAGAATAAATGTTTCAGGAAGTGAAAAAATCCCACCAAGACATGGGATACATGTGTGCAAATACCATCAAGTCATTAGACTCAAGTGTGGAAAACCCCACAAGGATGAATTATCAAAGGATGCACATTGACGCAAGATGAAATAAGGTGGTTAGATTGACCAAGAAGTGAGAGGGTTGTGGAATCATCGAGTAAAAGGAATCCCATCTTATAGACACGTCTCTTGAACAAGAAAGAGTGTATATAAGTAAGAGATGGAAGTATTGATGTAAGCTTGAATATGAGATAGAGAAGATATTTTGATTTTGTAAGCTTCTAATTCTGGGGTATCAATGGCTCATTGATCTAAGAATAGGTTCATATAGCAGAGCCGGATTGCAGAAAAACGTGAATATAAACAAAATATAGTGCGGAAATTAGAAGGATACCATGAACCAAGATGTGTGAAGAAAATACACAGTGAATGACGTAGATTGCACAAGTGTTGAAGTAGAAGTCAAAGATCACAGAAGTGATAGAGTGTTGTAAAGTGTAGAAACACCGATGTCAGAAGATTGAAAATCATAGAAGTTCTATAGTAAACATTGTCACATATCGCAGACCATTGTGACATAGATTATAGAAGTATAAGACATAGATTAGAGAAGATACATATTAGAGTAGTCGTATATCAAAAGAATCACAAATCGCAAATAAGATATACATTGATTTCAGTTCTTAATATACACATTCATTTTAGGAAGACATGAAGTCTCAAGGAGAGTGAATTGTAGCTTCCTTCCCTATGGTGTTATAAAATACAATAGGGAGTCATAGATTACTTCCATTTGGTGCTAGAAAATACAAAAAGGAGTCGGTGCTTCCTTCCAGTTGGATCTAAAGAATACAATCGGGATTTGGTGCTTCCATTCAGTTGGAGTTGAAGAACACAAAGAGGAGATTGTAGTTTTTAATTAGGTTGGTACGTTGACATTGTGAGTGGGATCTTGTGCAAAAAGGACTGATATCCATTCAGGTCGATGCCTAAAGTCAGCAAGTCGGTGCTTGCGCAGATGATAGAATTTATTATAGGTTGGTGCCTATAAACAACAAGTTGATGCTTGTAATCAGATTGGTTAATAAGTGATTTAGTGCTCACAATTGGAAATTGGTGTTTCCCATTTATGAAATCAATATTTATATACATAGATATATATAAATTTATTTTACAAATTTTGTGCGAAACTGTGTCCATTACTATTTTTGGCAGATAAATTTTTTAAGTACAATTGATTAAGTGAAAAATAGTATAATATGCACTATATACTAGTTCAGCCCCCCCCCTCTCAGTATGTATAAGAATTCCAATATATGCAAACACTAATTTTGTATTATATGCTTTAAGTATGAGAGTTTCTTTGTTTACTACAATGGATGATGAAGTTATGGAATCTTAAGTACTCAAAGAAAATGTTTGAATTTTATTTAAGAACAAATAGTCATGTATTCCAAAATATTCAATGCAACAAGATATTGACATTCAATGTCGTAATGGTGAACTCAAGGATTGTTGGAAGAGAGGAATTATTGGTAAGGCCCGAAGAAGGTCACTAGCAATTTTGTGAAAGGATGAAAAATATAATCGCTAGAATAATGAAGACTCAAAACAATGATTTGTACATGAATTTACCCATTCTTAATGGATTATGGGAATATTTTTACACTTGTATTACCTCATACAGTACAACAATGAAACAATTCATTATTTGTTTATTCGTTATTGTCGGTATATTTCTAAAATGGCTCATTTTCTAGCACACAAAAATCCCATTAATGCAAGTGTTTTGGATGCATCAATTTTAAGGAGATAGTAAGATTACATGGTTTTCCCATAACTAAAGTGTATGATTAGGATTCTAGATCTTTGAGTAATTTTTGGTACATTAATTTGGAAAAATATGAATAAAAAGTTTCAATATAAATTAGCCTATCACCTAGGTTAATGGAATGGGAAAACAATTGTTATTAAACTAACCTTGGAAAATGTTTCTAGTGTTTCAATGGAAACAAACACAAACAATAAGATATGGCACTTGCATCGGAGAAGTTTGCTTATGATAATTTAGTGAACAAAGCAACTAATTTTTTCCATTCAAAATGAATTCAATTCAAAGAAAATGTGTCCATTGAGGAGAATTGTAGTTATGAACACAAAAACATTTACTAAAGAAAAGACATGAACATATCAAAGCGAAACTATTGAGGAAGATTAATGAAAAGTATAAAGAGCATATGCACAAGAAGGGGTATTGAGGATGCTTGACGAAGGAAATTTCCTGATGATGTATTTGGTGAAAGAGGGGATCAAAGTGCCACAGTTGAGGAATATTGATTTGAAGTATAAAGAGAATATACATATGACATGGGTATTGAGGACGCTTGATGAAGGTAATTTTGTGATAATTTACTTGGGGTAAGAGAGATTTCCGAAATAGAGTGTATAGAAATCCAAATTACAAGTAAAATGACCAATGTGGTGTTTGTTAAAAATCAATGACAATGAAAATGATGTAGAATTAACAATGGAATATGATATTATTTAATTTATGATGTTGCAATTTGTATCCTCCCTATGAAGGTGGATTGAAGGGGAAAGATGAATAAGTGCTCAATTTCAAAAAGTGTTTTCCAAAGAAAGTACCAAAGGAAATTAAAGAATAATTAATGTGAAAACCCCAAGTACCATGTTCATGAAATGAAAGTAGTTCTTGGTGAAATGGGGAAAATGACCTATGAAAAATATGTTGATTTCAAAAATAGTTTAAAAAATTATGTGAACAAAAGAACTAGTAGGTTAGTTGATATATCAAATGAGATTCCTAATAAATTTCCAACAAATAATGGATAATGTAGGAGCATCTAAAGAATTCCCCACTAAATATAAGAATGCAAGAAACAACTATTGCAGAATCACAACAAGTGGTTGCAAAGAGAGGATCTCCCATGAAGGAATGTTGCAAAAATATAGTGTGTGATAGTTGTATAATAAACGATTGTGGAAATTAAAGGTGTATATGTATTTGTGATTATAGTCTTAACACTACAAATGCTAAGTTAGTACAAAAATAAATTGATTATTGAAGACCAACATCTACAAAACTACTTTAGAAAGATGTTGCAAATAAGTTGATCGAAGTGGAACATTAAAGAAGAAGAAAGTGAAAACAAATACACATAAATGGGTAGTGAAAAATGAACCAAGGATCATTTGGATAATCTAGAAGTTGTGTTGGATGCAATGAATATAAAAATGATAGCGATAATGCTAAGAGAGGGGACATGAAGTTTGTGTAGTAGAATACCGAGGAGTTTGGGTGTCTTAGATGGTAAGGTAGGACACAAGATTGATTCCATGAATATAAGTGTAGCATATGTTTCAAAGGAGAACTAACAATGTATACGTATTATCTCAATAATTATCATATCCAATTTTAATTCGAAATTGTTCCCTTTTATTTATCAGGATATCTAGTCCATCTCTTTATGATATAGGAGGGAACCCCAAAATACCATATCCCAAATGCTTTTCCAGGAATAGGTTTCTCTACATTTAGAAAACCTCTAAATATGGATTCTCAGTCAGATATTTCTCTAACTCTATTGCGCAACTCTGTTTTTCGCAAACTCAATTTCGCAACTTCTGTTTCGCAGGCTATCTTTCCGCAAACTAGATTTCCACCAGCTTGCCTCCGCAAACTCAATATTTCCACAACTCAATCTTTCTGTGATTGATTTTTTGCAACAAATTTTCCGCAATTTCCTTTTCCACAAGAACCTTTCCACAAGATTCTTTCTACAAGATGTTTCCTCAATTGCGGATTGCGGGGTTATTTTTCCAAATTCCAAAATCAAATTCCACAATAATGCGGCCGCAAAGGTCCTTTCCTCAATTAGATTGCGGATTATGGATTGCAGATCCACCTTCCCACTTTTCCCAAAATTGGGCTTCCGCAATTTTCCTCCCACGATTCCTGAAAACCGTTGATCTCTTGCGAAATGTTTCCTAGTTGTTGATCTATGATCAAGTGTGAAACTTCACTTAAACTATGTCGAACTCTTATCTCCTATGTAGTTTCACTTCCTGAATTTTTTCCCCATCATCGATCCAACTTTATCCTTTAATCTGGATCATCCAATCTATATCGAATGAATTGAATGTACTCTATGCAATATTGCATTCATTTATCAGAAGATCGATCAATCAACTCAATATACCTTCTTATGGACTTGATCTTCTTCATTGGATCTTTCCATAGGTTATATAGATTCATCCTTCACTCAACTCCACAAATTTGCTCATACAAGCATCAATACAAGGGTTTACACATCAAACATATCAGTTACGCAAGCAACCATATATAGGATTTGCTTAGACATATTCTGTAACCTCAAAATCCCTAATTTACAGAATACAGTACACACAGATCTATTAACCATTAACAAAGATCATCAATCATTCAATTCATATATTCATACATTCAGAAAGAACTGCATTTACACTGAGATATGTCGAAATAGGATTTATTTTACTCAATACAAGGAATATGTACATTCACATGATCTAGAATCTATGTTATGATATTCATAGACCCGATACATCTCTAATCGGTGTCCCTAGCTTGATTTCACACTGGTTGGCCACCCCTTATACAAATTTACAATATATGGATACCTCTGGCTACCTTTATGCCTCGAAGGTTTACAGACATATATACAATAGGACTCATGAACCCATTCTAGTTCAGATCCTCAATATACTCAATAATCTAGTAACTAATTATAAATAAGGCAAACTCTTAAGCCTAGGTTATGACTCGTTTCCATTAGATGAGGGATTTATTACATGACTCATACTTTGACTATATGACGCATTCATTCCCTAGTGACTCACCTAAATGAATCATCATCTACCTAGAATCTCACTTATAAACCAATCATATTTACAATATGACATTAAAAAACCATTCATTCAAAAATATAAAGACCCCTTCTAGGTATGATCCAAACATTGGACTTGGATTTGGATGGAGATCAGGATGCTCCTGCATCAGAATCCCTAGGAAGAAAGAAACATGACCTCCTGGTCATAATCTCCCATCTTCGGTATGTCTGCCTCCCAAAATTTGTGCTAACTCCTTTCCATTTGCTTCACGGTTGTTATGTTTCTTCTTACTGGTTGTAATTCTCCTGGCTTCCATACGTTTTGTTGAAATGCTCCACTAGATTTTTGTTCACAATCTTCTTCCAACATCTATATTTTGTTGTTGTTTTGTTTCTTTTCTTTGTTGATGTAAATCTTCATTCTTCATGCCTTCTCTGAGACACCTTCACCATCAGCATCCTTAGCTCATCAATCTCCATGTCAAGTCTATCCTTTGGCTGGTACACTTGCATCCTCTTGTTCTGAAATTGTTGGCGTCCCATGGAATCAATTGAGTTGGTCACTTCTCTACAATAACTTGTACTTGAATGCCGCAATAAAATCATATCATTACAAGACAATGTAATGCCTTGATATTCCTTCTTTTCCTCTCCAATGTTGTAACTAAGCATTTATATACTTGCACCCATAAGCAATGATATTTATCAATCCTTGGATTGATCAGCCAGTCTTCCAACATTTCTAACTCTTCATCATACTTTTTGAGGTTAGAAAGTTTCTCTTTTCCTTCGTTATCCAACTCTACAACAACAAGTTCTTCTAGGTATTGATCACCCTTTTGAGACAATATGGTCTCTTTCTTTGTGATGACATATGTCTTCCTGTGTCTATCTTCACTTTTTTCAATACCTGCAAACACACACCAATAATCAGTTTCAAAAACATGAGACTTTGAATTCCCTGATGATATTTTGTCTAGAATCATCGATTTGTGTTGGTCTGAACATAACATCAAATTTTCACCATCATCTATTTCTTCAACAATATGAGCTACAGGTTGCATACAAGCTTCATAGGATATCATTCCATATCTTACTACAACAGTATTATATTCTATTGTCATGCTTTTGGAAATCACATATTCTTTTCCTTTAGACTTCATGACAGTCCAAGGTTCCTGTTCAACTTTTTCCTTCATCAGAATGCAATTCTAATTTTTCCCTATGGAATTGTATTTGTACATTTCTTTTTATTCCTTCATGTTCATATCAACCCCAATTGATTGTGTACCTCCATCAAGAAACTCATCAATGAGTTCCTTTTGCTGCAATACTTCATACCTTTCCTCATTTTAGAGGTCGTCTTCATCATATTTGACTTCATCAAATTTTAAGAAATATTCAAAAGACTTCCTATCATCTGCAACAAAACCTGTAATCACAAACAAATCACCAGTCTCAAAAACATAATACGTCTTGGTCTCATTTGGCATCACAGACATCTCCTCTGGCCTCACAGACATCTCCTCCATAAGTTGATATGTACTCTTCACAGAATCCATGAGAATTTTAGTTAGTCTCTCTTCATCATCCTCACTCACATATTCTCCAAGTAAAGGACCCTGTTCAGGTTCACATATCAAAACATCTATATTAGACTTAGCTATCCTGAGATCTTCCTTCAATATGATAGACATCATTTTTTGTAGCTTCACCTATAGTAAATTCCATCTTAACTTCTTGTTTTTCATGATCCAACCATACCTCTGGTGCTCCTTTTGTAGTAGCATCTCCAAACGAATAAGTTGCAATCGTATGTCAACTAATTCTATGTCATATTCCTATTGACTCATCCTATTGATGTCTTCTACCTTGACATCTTTTCTTCTATAGTGTCTTTTCTTTGAACCTATGAAAGGTCTTCCAGTAGTCATCATCTCCATTTCCTCTTTCTCTTCCTCTATGAAATTCATCTTATTCACTTGTGGACTTCTCCCAAGCCTCCTCTCAGAAAGTATTGATACCTACTACTATACCTCAATAAGCTATCTCTCCTCGAGCTTGTTCTTTTGGTATCTCTAGTTCTTCTCCTCTAGAACCTCTTGCACAACTTCCTTTTCTCTTCTTGGCTTCTGCAGGTCCACTTCTTTTCTAATAACATTCAACTTGTTTCCTTTCTTGTGAAACCTCTATTGGATCCTTTCGGTTCTTCCACTACTTTCTCTTTTCTCCAAGAGTTCCAAAACTCTTCCTCAAGAATACAATTATCCTTGATATATCTCGTCTAGCTTCCATTTCTACTATCAAACCTTTCATGTTTATTTCAAACAAATTCTTATAACCAGAGTTAAATAAAACATCAATAAGTCCATACCGTTAAGACTTGTCCACTTGTATAATTGGTTGAGAACACTTCACCTGTCTGCAATTATTTTTCCCTGTTGTCTTCAAATATCTTCTTCTTTATCTTTTTTTTCCACCCACTCATCTACACTTTGGTGAATCGCCCTTTTCCTTTCTTGTCTATGTGTCCATCAGTTGTTAAAGAGTATTGACAAACTATTTTCACACTTCATAATTCCATGCATGTAGTTGTTAAATCCTTCCAATGATTTCTTCTTCACTCTTCTATGGCTAGAATCAAACTTCAAATCTAAACCACACCTTCTATGTTTGTAATTATTGATTTAAATCAATTCTGAATACTTTCACCTAACCAACCTTTTCAACACAATTGTTAGTCTTCAACTTTAACATAAATTGAAAATCAGAATTTGATTTATGTCTTTGCTCTTATCTAATCTCTAATAATCTTCACGCATAATTTTTTTTATGTTTTGATACCACTTGATGCAGGAGGGAAACCCAAAATACCATATCCCAACTGCTTTCCCAGGAATAGGTTTCTCTACATTTAGAAAACCTCTAAATCTGGCTTCTCAGACATATATTTCTCTAACTCTATTGTGCAACTCTATTTTCCACAACTTCTGTTTTGCAGGCTATCTTTCCACAAGCTTTCCTCCACAACCTCAGTTTTTACCCAAATCAATATTTCCGTGATTTAGTTTTCGCAACAACTTTTCTGCAATTCGAATCCTTCTGCAATTTCCTTTCTGCAAGAACCTTTCCACAAGATGCTTTCTGCAATTGCGGATTGTGGGGTTCTTTTTCCAAATTCCAAAACCAACTTCCGCAATTATGCGGTCGCAACGGTCCTTTCCTCAATTAGATCGTAGATTGCGGATTGCAGATCCACCTTCCCACTTTTCCCAAAATTGGGATTCCACAATTTTCCTCCCGCATGTCTCTTTCCTCAATTCCTGAGAACTGTCGATCTCTTGCGAAATGTTTCCTGGCCGTTTATCTCTGATCAAGTGCGAAACTTCACTTAAAATTTGTGGAAATCTTATCTCCTGTGCAATTTCACTTCATGAATTATTTCCCCGTCATTGATCCATATTTCTCCTTTAATCTGGATCGTCCAATCTCTATCGAATGAATTGAATGTACTCTCTGCAATCTTGCGTTGATTGATCAAAATATTGACCAATCAACTAGATATACCTTCTTATGGGATTGATCTTCTTCACTAGATTTTTCCATAGGTTCTATAGCTTCATCCTTCACACAACTCTGCAAATTTGCTCATACGTGCATCAATACAAGGGTTTACACATCAAACATATCAGTTACACAAGAAACCATATACAGGGATTGCTTATACTTCTTATGTAACCTCAAAAGCCCTAATTTACAGAATATAATACAAAAAGGTCTATTAACCTTTAACAGAGATCATCAATCATTCAATTCATATATTCATACATTCAAAAATAACTGCATTTACACCAAGATATTCCGAAATAGGCTTTCCTTTACTCAATATAAGGAATATGTACATTTACATGATCTAGAATCTATGTTCTGATCTTCATAGACCTAATACATCTCTAATCAGTGTCCCTGGCCTAATTTCACACTAGTTGGCCACCCCTTATCCAGATTTACAATATTTGGCTACCTCTAGCTACCTTTATGCCTCAAAGGCTTACATACATATATACAATAGGATTCAAGAAACTTACTAAGTGGGCCAACATGTGAATTTTTCCATCTGCAAGTGACACATATCAAATTCCTAGGTGAAATCATCCAACAAGAAAGTCTCCAAGGATGTTGTCACGTCCCCTCCAGCTCGAGAGGACGCGACCTAATAGCACAACTATCATTTAATCGGGAAATAAAATCCCCATGAACATAAACAACAAAATGCATTGAACATAAAACATTTACATATGCATAATGCAATCTACAACGGAAGTAAAGACATTTCATTCAACACCTACATGTTGTTCATACTCATAAAACAAGCAACATTCATCCTATTCAAGCATTTAACATGTTCATGATAATTTACGAAGAAAATACAATTTTACAGTTAAATACAAGAATACTCATCTTGAGAAGAAGCTTCCTCGTAACTAGATATGCCGTTGCAACGTTCCACCCAACCATAGGCCAGTGTGCTCCTTAATATCTCTACATCACTGCCACCCCTGAGTTGGGCATAATTTCCACAAGGAACTAGGGGACACAGATCAACCAAGCCAAGACAGGGATGCACTACACAACAAAATGCAAGTTTGGGGTATGAACTGAAAACGTCCTAGGAATCCAAATTGAAAGGAAAAAATGGGGAAAAAAACCCAAGTGACCAAATCGTTTCAGAAAATGTTCTATGGGCTTCATGTGGGAAAAACGGTCCCTTCAATTCCCCAATTCATGGATCTACTTTCCCATTGATTGTGCAAAACCAAAAAACTAAATTCCCCAATCGTGTGAAGGAGGGAACAACATAAAAACACCCAAAAAAGATCCCAGCCACTTAATATTAACAGAACAACTTCCCAACCATGGGGAAAACACCGAAAATTGCTGCCAACGTGAGGAAAAACGCCCAGAGCTCCAACCCACGCGTGAGGAAAATCAGCTACCTGAGAGTGGTAATGTGACTCCTCCCTTCCCCGTGAGGGTAATGGACAAATTCCTTTCCCCTTTGGGCAAACGTGCGGTCAAGGCTGACATCCCTACCATAATTGGCGGATGCCCATACTCCCAAAGCCCCAAGGCAATAATTGCCCAACTAGCTCCTTGGAGAATTAAGTGGTTGGTTGAATAAGACAAGGAAGGTGGTTGACAGTCGATGGGTTCTCCTCTTGACATTTGGCTTTTCCCCATTGGCTCAGAGGTTGAATATCCCCTCCCCCTATCCTTAAGAAATCATGCCCCCATCTCTTTAATGTTGTATTGACATAGCTAGTTGTGGGTATTTTATTAATTGCATATTTACATGATGTAGAAAATTTATTGTGCCATCAACTAGCACGATAACCATCGGCATCAATTTTAATTGCCGAAACATAGAACACTAAATCCATGGTGGGTCCTTTTCCTTGAGCTCCAGACCCTGATTTATTAACTCTATTTGCATCATTTATAATTTAATGCATTTGGGGTGGAAACCGGGGTATTACAGATGCACACTCCTCAAGAAGGGTCTAATGCTCCACCTTCGCAAGCCTCCAAATCTCTAATTGTCCTCCTAGGCCATGTGCTCCTTTGTATCCACACTACTTACAAGCCTCATGAATTAAACAAGTGTTACCATGTCATTTAGGTCTTAACACTCTCTTATAGGATTCCCAATGCTTCTCCTTTAAGACAAGTCATCTACCAAGAAAGCCACCCACTCTACATGTGTGCATTGTGAGGAATTACATTATTCTATCTAGGTCTCTAATGATCCAAGTAATAATTCTAGACATGCATCCATACAAGGTCTAGAAATCAATGAGAAAACCATCTCCCATGTATATGTTTATCACATCACAAGCAAGGTTCATCCATACAACATGCACCCCACAACACATGAAGTTCCTCCAAGCACGGTGTAAACATTGTTTTAGTAACCTCAAAAGCTAACACTCCCTATTTATGAGGAAAATGTTTTCACCAACACAGCCACAGATGTTTTCTCCCTCTTCAATTCATCCAAAACTTCCATTTGTGAAAATGAACTTGTTGCAGTCTTGAGATAAACCATTGGCTCTTGGAAAACAATTTTCCTCCATACATCACACTCCTCCATAAAGGCATAACAACTCACCTCCTTATCCTTAAAAAACTAGAAGGCTCACAAATAGAAGAAGCTAAGGTGATATGGTTATCGTATCTCTTAGGAGGTATGCTCACCCTTATAGAAGATCTCGTTGCTCCTACATGATTTGGTACATCTTTTAATGTTTGAGTAATCCATATTGACTTCTTGTTCACAAGGGTAAAATATGAGGTCATATACACCCATAATATTACCATACACCCCTAAATATAACTCATCTCTAACCTTGAATCAGTGTCTAGAACAACAATTTCCACATTCCCTTTAATATCTAAAGGAGACACCTATGAACTACATGACCCGACATGTTCATCAAATTTCACATCTAAAACCATCACAATCTCTCATTGTGTTGAAATATTTATCTTGTAAATTGTGGAAGTCCCAACTTATACAAAAACACAAGATGTTATCACAACAACTTGAACCTCCAAATAACACTAACCACCCATGAATCTAAAGGAACATAACCTTGTATTGTAAAACCCTATCTAGATTCACAATCCCTAAAGTTAGAATCGATGTCCAAAATTATTAACAACATGTAATAATGAGTGTCTTACCCATGTCTCTCAAAACTTGTACCAACTGAAGCATCAACCTCAACAAGGTCACTACCTCTTTCTAAGAGGACATTGAAGCAAGACTAACAACAATGTAACATTCCTCTCCCTTAGAGAATATAAGGACTTGTTTCTATACAACACTCCCATCAAGTACAAGGTTGAAACCAATCATTGATTCCATAATAGTTTATGAACATGTATCCAAAGAATCCCTCCATACATGCTCTGCTAATCCCTCCTCAATACTAGAAGTTTCTTCTAGCTTCATGCATTAATGTACAAGTTCTATAGTATCAATAAGAAACTTGTAAAGGCTACCATCTAGCACAGGTATATCCAATGTTCTTGGACTTGCTAGACTACAATAAATAATAGTGCAATGATATCCTTCAAATGATACTCTACACCGAATATTTAGCATACAAGAAACTAAAATAATTTTGTTCTTCAAAACAAGAACAAATAGAACATCATCCAACTCAAGAAACTCACTTGATAACATACTAAAATAAATGGACCCCAATCCTTTTACGATATTAGTGGAATCATTACGCAACCCCACATTGATACCTCCTTCTTGCTCCTAAAGCCTCATGAAGAGTGTCTTGTCATAATTTGTATGTCACGATGCCCCATTATCCACATACCATCCAACACTTTAACACGATGTTATAATATAAACACGATATAATGGAGAAGGTAATCTCATGTTGGAATTATCCATCACCCACTCCTACTATAGTATTAACTACAACCTATTTCTTATTGGCCTCCCCCTTCTTCTCATCCATACACTGACCGATATAATATATCAATTGGTGACACCTAAAAAGATTCACCCTCCTTCTTATCCTTATTGTATATTTTCTTGATCCCCTTCTGTATCCTCCCAATGGGGTCTACATCCTCTTCTTCCACTAATTGCACCGAATAGGACTCCAACCTAATCTCTTCTTGCAAAAGTTCATCCTAAATATTCTTAAAATTTTACAACTTCTAACGAGCAAAAATAGCCTATACAAAAGGTTTCTAAGAATGAGAAAATCCATTAAAAGCAATGGAAATAAAGTCCTTATCTTCCACCACCATCCTTATGGTAGTCAAATGATCTCAACCCTTTGATCTTATCTAGATTGTTTACCGATGTATCTATATTTCTCATGGGAATGGTTGAAATCTTGTTTCACAGAACATTTGTCTAGAGACACAAAAACTTTGAAATAAACCAACCAAATCTTCAAACTTCTTACCAATTGACTTGTTTTCAGTGTGATGAAAGAACTGATCCTTCACCAAATCAAGAATGCTTACATTTTCAATGTCTTATTTATTGACACAGACAACCAACTTTGTTGGATCAATGGGTGTGGAAATATTATTCTCAACATGAACAATATGTAGCCTAAATTTTCAAGGTTTAAAAGTGGAAACACTATACAACCTATCACACTCTCTAATATTGAGAGTATACTTCTTGAAAATATAAATCACACCTCAAAACAAAAATTAGTAGCAAACAAAGAAGAACAACCCGTCAAGTGTTCAAGCACTTATGCTAAGTGCAATAGTGTTCCACACCGAACAACTAGTAATAGATCAAGCAATACTATGAAGTAGGAAACAATAGAAATATAAAACTCCCTCTTCACTAGGAGAGTGACCTCAATCAAATAATCTTAGACACCATGTATAAATTTCATGAATATGAGTTGTTTTTGCAAGTTTATAAATTTCACCTCAAACCTGATCTTTCTTGAATCCATTCTTGGTAAACTTTAAAACTTAAGGATGATCTGAAATATTCAATTAAAGAAGCAAAGGCTTTAATTCATCTCAACTAAATCCACCCAACAAGTCATGAGAATAAATACCATATAAGTGTACTTCAATGCAAAAGGTACAACCATTAGTGCACACGTTTCCAAGCATATAAGATATTTGAAATAACTTCATTACAAAGGCCATTTACAACATGAAAAACTATGCTTGTATATTTTGTAAGTGTGTTAAATCACTTAACAATTTCAACAATATGATATGTCAAAAAAATATGAAGAATGAGTGTTGAAATCCACACAAAAAAGAAGGTAACATAAGCTAAAAATCAAATATGCAAGTGCAAAATAATGGACAAGGAAAACACTTCATTTATATATAAGAGATGAAGTACATGTTAGGATTTCTCAACACATTATAAGATTCCTAGGCTTATTCCTAACCTATAAAGTTAGGAAACCAAAAAATTGAAATTTCTATCAAAACCGCAATTTGATTTTTACTAGGAATTAAAACACATCAAGCTGAAAAAAGTAATAGCAAGCACATATATGAAACTGAAATCACATCACTATTTATCAATATTGAAAATATGAATTACAATGAAAGGTTCAAAATTTACCCTTCACCCGATATGTTTTACTTTGAAAATTGAATTAATAAACATATATGTTTTCCTTGTCTTTTATAGATTGAGAATAGTAATATGCAAAATGAATCCAAACGCATGCACAATAGTGCTTCAACTGGAGATTATTTGAGCAATTCAAGCATGCATACTCCTTGTGATTTTTTCCTTAACTACTAGGCTGCATGCACATAAATAAATTGTTGGAACTTACAGTCTTGATGGTTCATCACACCTATAGATATTCTGGAGACAATCAGTCGATAGGTGATAGGAAATTAGTGAAGCAGTTGACTGGAGACGGTAGAGCAACTGAACAATCACTTGAACAAACGACTAAATGGTCATGTGACTACAACAACCTACTTAACTTTGGGACATTGCAAATTCTACAGGAATGGTTTGTACCAAAGACCCCTACTTGTCGACTAGATCTTCCTCAATTTCAGGAAGTTGGTTAGATTTGGAAACAATAAATATGAGACCCTATGGGTTGCTTAACATATCGCTTTGATATGCTTATCATGCCCATTATACATTGTGATGTTTTGATCATGATGTGTTGTTCTTAAGTGCTTCAACGGTGTCTTTAGACACCACCTTTCTTCTTGGAATATTGTTCCCTTCTTTTATTTTCGTTTTGTTCTATAGTTCAGGCTTAGAGGTTCCCTAACATGGTATTAGAGCAACGGTTTTGACCTAGCCTTATTGTCTGCAAATTGTGTTGAGAAAAATCTAGGGTTGATAAACTTCAAGCAGAATATTTGTCGACTTATACCTCTACCTAAACTTTGATCAGATCTGTTAGATCAAAGGATGGGTTCCAGGATAGAACATGTTATTCTCAATGGATATAATTATGCTATTTGAGTGACAGATATGGAGACCTTGTTGAAAAGAACAGGACTGTGGTAGTTTACAAATATTGCTATTGTTGATCCGACAGATGTCGATGGTAATTTTTTCATTGATGTTAAGAAGGATGAAGCTATGGGTGTTATCACGACCTACATTTTGAGGGATATTCACTTCCATACAAGCAAGATCTACTATTCTCATGTCATCTAGACCAAGATGAAGACATTGTTCAACAAGATAAATGAAGGTGAAGTAATGTGGATTGAGAAAGAGATGATTTCTATGGAACCTCTTTCCTTTGATCAGATCGAGGACTACTTAGCTCATATCAAGGAGCTATGTTGGGTGTTATATTGTCTTAATTAATTCACCAAATATTGAATTATTGACCGAGGTTTATAAACTTAGAGTTGACACAAAATATATGCTAAGGTAGAAGGGTACCTAAGGTGTCGTGGAAATATTTTAACAAAGAGAAGATCGAAAGATATTTCAAAATGAAACACCGATTCAAACTCCGGAAATTCAACTACTAAGGTAATTAGATTGGGACAAGACCACTATATTAGAGTAGTATCAATCTATACTACTCTACTCTATAAACTATAAAATATGTATATATAAATAGTACTATTCTAAGAAAGTAAACTACTCCTTATAGTGGAACCTATTAATTAATCTTTCTGCTCCTTAATCTGTGAATTAGAAAGGCTGTAAACAAATTAAGAACTCTTACTATATGAAAACAAGAGATTATATTATCTGAGTCAATATTACAATTACTTAATATATTTAAGAAATCCAATAACTAAACTATACATTCGATTGACAAATATACAATAATTAAACTAAATTATCTAGTTCCATTCTCCTTGAGGATTCCGAGGACATGCATTCATTGTGACCGGAACTAGAGAAACAAGTGTATCAAAATGGCTTTCAAAAGAAACAAAGAAACCGAATGGAATTAAGTCTAATTTAACTTCTACAAAGAGATGTAAACTAAGGAGTGTCCAATTACAAGTAATAGTAAACATTGTAATTTATGTTCTACCCACAATTAGCAAATGTTATCAGCAACTAATCTATTAACAATTACTTTGAAGTTGGAGGTATACTACTCTCGTATGAAACAAATGTAAGGGAATAAAAAATAATTCATAAGCAAGTAGAAAAATTAATAAAGATATCTTATTTTCTAAATCAAACCTTATCCTATGAGCATCTTTAGTAATCACAAAGTAAGGAGGTTAGATCTTATTCTAGAAATCGTGATGAAATTATAAAGAAATAATATACTTTTTGAAGAATAAAGTTAACAGCTTTAAATTCTAAAATCAATCTAAATCAAGGTAAGATAGATCAAACTAGAAGTGAAACTGACAAGTTCTTAAACAGTAACCCATTGAGGAATCAGAGACAAAAGAAACACAATTCGAAAACGAACTAAGATAAAAGGAACGAAGGATAAAAGTAATTATGGAACTTAGTGGGTACTTTATGTAATTTGAAATAAGGTCCTAACTAGACATATATAATTACTGTTCAATTACATAAATTAATATATTTTCAAAACTAAGAAAATTGCTCTTGAAACAAGCATAAAAAAATAGAGAATATTAAAGTATGAATGAAGGTCTAAATGGCAGTATGGATAGACAGTCAGGATGGGAAAAATAGTGTAAATTACGAAATAGATAACCCAAATAATCCTAACATCGGCTTATTTATGCATATGAGATTGTAATATAAAGAAAACGACAACTAAGCTTATTTTAACGATTGAAACAACAGAAGAATAACTTGTACTAATATATAGTTAAAAAGAGAGATCATTTCCTATTGTTTAATGAGACAAACGAAAATATACCTGAAGTTAATCTACAACTAAATATGAATTGACATAATTAAATCTAACCACAAACTAAGCCTAAGATATTAAACTAATTAAACTCTATCTAAGTGCAAATATAAAACTATGAAACATGTTGAAAAGAAAACTGGAAATGACTATGCGCGACCAGTCACTTGCAATTCTGGAAATGGGAACTATGTTAATAGCACGGTATAAATTGTATTAACTACAGTAAACACATGTTACAGGAGATGAGGAAATAAACAACATCAATTTACAGGAGAATTAAAGTACCTATAGAAACTGGAAATACGAATTACTTATCTGCAACAAAAAGGAATAACAGAAATACAAATCGAGACCTCTGGTTGTTGAGGGGCCCTTCTCAACAATCAGGGGTTGCACTTAGATCAATTAACTACCCACGAAAACAAAGACATATATTCACACCTAAAGATGGAACTTGTATTAAATTCAGAACAGAGTTTACAGGATTTCTTTGCTAATGACGACTAACTCGATTCTCGTCTGGAAACGACTTTATATAGTTTTACATGGATGAGCAGGTCGACCCTTTCAGTGATTGATCGCTCCACAAATATAAAATCTTAATTTATGGACAAACAACCATGTAACGATTCATGATAGCGCACAACCATCTTCCTAATCCTTTGCGCGTCAGTTATCCTCACGTGGGATGCAAGTGTATGGATCTTCGTCCATGTGGGAATAGAGCATAGTGTCGAGTCAAGAGGACAGGATCTCAAGTCTTCTAGAGAAGGATATCATACCAGCAGGACGTGTGGCTAACAGATCAACAAAATCATTCTGTGCTTTAAACACTTGATAATATTCCAACTAACAGGGCGCAGGTTGATCGAAGGGCTGTAAGACGAGCTGGACGCAACTGTGCGGGTTTGACATGAATGCGTGTCCATATGAAGGCTCATTTGGAAACCAATTCTGCAAAGCAAGTCTATGTATCATGCACGTTTACAAATATCACATAATTACTAATAAAATCATGAAATAGCGAAAATAAACCAAGACTTGCATAAAATTCATATACTTTCATACCTGGGGTTAATTATAAGCTGAATGATGAGAAGTATACCAAAAGGTGACAAAAGTGATGCCAAAAGAGATAATTAACAACCAAAAATAATGACAAAATCGGAATCAACACTCCCCCAAACCGGAGAGATGTCAGGTCTCACTGAGCAAAACGAAAAGGAAGTTAGGAAGAAGGATGAGATGCATTAGCAGCTGCCTTCGACTTATCAGAGGAGACGGGAGATTTGAATTTCAACTTCCTGACTTGTGCCTTTAGAAATTTGTGCCTCTCCTAACAAGAGTCACATGAAGAGGTTATGGCCTTGTTAAGGTCCTCAACAGCTTTGAACTGTAGACGTAGCTCCTTGTTCTCTTGACGAAGATTGGCATATCTCTTATTTTGGCTTGCCGACTGTGCTAACTCTTGAGTTAGTTGATCTATTGCCTATGGATCTGGATTAAATGGATCTGCAAGGAATTTGGAATCTTGTGGTGGACTCAATTCTCTGTATGGTGTATCAAGTTCAATAGAGGGGATTTGTTCTCCAGGACCCATGCCCTGAGCAGATGGAGAAGCGGTCTCAAGAGCAGAAGCCTTAAGTAATTCGGTCGAGACACTGGCCAATGTAAACAGGGGCGAGTCAAAGATAGGTTCATCCACTTCGACCATACTATCTGGATGATCGGACTGAAGGGCAGGTTGAATGGTGATCTGAATGGGCATGGGCTTCTTGTTCCTGGTTCAAACTTGTGGAAACGGTAGAAATTCAGCGGCCACAAGGTTGATAGATGTAGGTGAATGGGCAGGAGGACTCGCTTCTGGCGTATCTTCGTCAATATGCACCATTTTTTGGATTTTCTTCTCTGTGGAAGGGGTATGACTGGGTTCATAGTTACGGGCATGCTGAGGACACTTTCGAGAGTCAGGGGTTTTGGTAAGGGGTTTCTTAACCAAATGAGGGTTTAGTACTTCAAACACAAATCTATTCCAAGTTTTCCCTTTACCTTCAACTAATGACTGATTAAAATTTTAATAAGACACTGGTGATATAGGCTACCATATTGATTAATGGTATTCTTCATAACTTGGATCGACATTTTCTCTAGGCTCTTCAGAAAATAAAACAGAAAATTTAGGGCCTGATTATTAACAAAATGTGCCAATAATCTAAGGTGACAAGCTTTAAAAATGGTGTACTTACCCTCACAAGTGATCAAATAGATGATGATCGTCAAGGGATCAAGATATTTGGGCTTAATCCACTACCTGTGGAACCCTTTTGTGCCTGCAACATGTTCGTATTCAGCCCTGAGAGCGAATTTGTGAGTCATCCGTGGGAGAAAGAGGTGCGTGTGCCAATGGGAACCTTCCCTGGGAATTTTTATGGCCAACACAATAGACTCCTTAGTCATAGGAAAGATGAGAGGGCCAACCTTAGCCATTTTTCCATCGAATCCCTTGGCGAACAGCAGTGAGATCTTGCTATCATGGCCATCAAGAAGATGGAAGAACGAACCCCAACCTGCACAAAGAAACACTTCATGACATGTTTTAAACTCAGGGAGACAAAGCAAGTCGAGGAATGCAAATGGATAAAGGGGGTGCAGAAGATTTCAAGAGACCTAGCTCGAGAGACTCAGAGAATATGAGGATAGGCTGAATGAAACGAAATTCACACGGGTGTTCGTTTAAAATGTGATCCGTTCGGACGGTTGAATGATCATGAGAAAATATTTAGCACGTTTGGGAGATCATGCTATCATGGAAAGATATTGAATCATGTGCCATCATAGAGATGCATGCATTGGTGAATTCAAATGGTTCTGATATATTCAACCATGTCCAAAGTAAACTTTGGACAGTTTGAATAAATTATTCATTACGGAATTTATATAATGCATTTAAAACCATAATGAACTTAATTTTTTAGAATGATAGAACAGTTGATGATTTTCATGTGTAATTTGATAAGAGGGTAAAGGTAATGATAATTGAAAAAAAAATTGAAATCATTTCACATCAACATGGGGTTAAATGATCTGTTAGATGAGGTCGGAGTGAATCCTAACGAAATAAAAAAGTTTTTATAAGCATATGAATAAGACCTAATAATTATGGGTATGGTTTAATAAATAAAACTCTTTGCCCAAAGTTAATACTAAAATAAATTAACATCTTTGACATATTAACTCTACTAAATATTATGATTTCATTTAGATCGTCATTTGACACTCCATTCGGACCGGCATTCGACCCTTCCTTTGATCTTCCATATGGACCCTCTATACAGAATGTGCTTTGCTGGATCTAACTACTACTAGTTATGCAGTAAATTTTCTAGGCTGCCATCACACAATAGGATTATGTAAATCAGCTTTATTGAACCTTCAGTTGCACTCTTCTTTATTCATCAAAGATTGGAACAATCTTCTGCTACTTGCATTATCCTGAAAACACCTGTACTTTTATCATAGATCATCAAATATTTTTAGAAATAATCAGAAAGTAAAAACAGTTTTGAACCTTCCCCCAAACCAAAATATGGTGTGTCCTCAAGCCATCAAAGAAAAACTGATTAATTCCTAAAATAGTTTAACACATAATTCTAAATGTTGTGATCATTTTCATACGAAAAATAAATACTACTAGGAAATGGAGATGATTCAGATATGTACCTTCATTAAAAACAACAGTGTTTAGAAAGGCCATGTGAATAATGATAGTAGAACTGATGGGGAAAATGCCATAGGAAAACCAGTCACCTTGGACTCATTTTAAAGATCTCTTGCCATTTGAAGAATATAAAGAAAGTTCACCCAAGGGTTTGTGAAATTTCCATAGTTATGGGTCCCATTTCTAGAATAATCATATCCTAGGCATTATTTGAATTAGATGACAGGGTCCAAGCCCAACTTACAACCATTCTCTAATGGCAGTATAAATAACTGTCCTAAATATGTATTTTATATACTCAAGTTTTTTTACATGGATCATGTATAGTAATGCATTGACCAGATCTCCTTTACCCGATATTGCCCCGCTGCCAGCAGGCCTGTTGATTACCCCGTCGGGTTTATCTTGGTACCATGCAAGCATAGCCTCCCTGCCAGTGAGCATATTCAGTACCCCGACAGGTTTACTTGCATTTACCAGGCTTCCTTGTTTAAATATGTTACTTAGCATAGACCCACTGCAAGCAAGCCTGTTCAGTACTCCAGCGGGTTTGCTTCGTATAAATTTTTTAATATGTGGAAGTCGGTTGGTACTTAGAGCGTGTTAAGCCTACTAAAAACATAATTCAAATTTTTAGATCAAACCTTATAAGTAACTTTATGTTTTGTGTTTGTTATATATATATATATATATATAATAGCCTAAATTATAGATCATGTCAAAAGAGAATAACTTGAAGCTATTCTTTGACCTCAACCTATCTTCTTCATAAAATATCAGTAATGTTCCCCACAAGTAGAAATTCCACTTACTCTTGGGTTACCTCCAAAAACCCTTAAGAGACAAGTATTGATAATGAGTCTGGGATGACTACTAGTCCATAAGTGTAAGATAGAACTTTTGAAAACATAATGATTAGGGTAGGTCTTAAGCAATTGTTTTAATGATAAATCAGGAATGTGCATATCTGAATCAAATACCATAAAGCATAAGGAATCCTAAAAAAAAGTGGGTAGGAATTATATAGAGAACACTTTAATTTCATTATAAATTCCCTATTTAAAGAAAAAGAGTTAGAATGTATTATGAGTTCTTAGAGAACTTCCCTTTTTAGGAAACATTCCTTAGGTTGATTATAGAGACAAGGTTCTTATAATTAAGCTGCAAAACCACTTGTTAGATGATTCAAATTTATTCCCAACAAAAACATATGTATCGAGAAAAAGTCATATAAAATTGATCAAGATTTAGACAAGGGAAAAGAGTCTTCCTGTTTTATTTGACAAAATTCCATAAGTTGATTATAAAACTAAATTACCTGTATAGATAAAGTCATCTTGTTATAAATGACTTTTGTTTATTTAAAGAAATAAATATATATTTACATATATACATAAAGACAACACAAAATAATTTAAGAATCAGGAGGAGGAGGAATGGCTTCTTATTCAACCAGCTCCATCTCCTTTTGTTATATGACATTCTGCACAAAATCTTGTCTAGATATTGGTTGATGGTAAATTCTAAGTCTATTTCCATTTACGACAAAGGAAGTTCGTGAATCATCAATTGTCTTAATTTCTACTGACCCATTATCAAAGGCTATGACTACCTCATATGGACCCATCCAATGAGTAGTTAATTTTCCTTTGAAATTTTTGTACCTTGAGTCAAATAGTAATGCCCAATCCCTGGTGTTAAACCACTTTTGTTTAATAAATTTATCATGCCACTTTTTTCGTTGATTTTGTATTAATATTGTCCTTTGGAGTGAATCTTGTCTAATCTCACCTAGTTCATTAATCTATAAAACTCGTTGTTTATGTGCCTCTTCCAAAGCCATGCCTAATTGTACAGCCATACGAAAAGTCTTAACTTGGAATTCAATAGGTAAAAGGACTTGTTTCCCATATACTAGCTCATAGGATGTATGTCCAGTAGTGTTTCTCCAAGTTATTCTATAGGCCCAAAAGGCCTTTGGGAGTATATCTGCCCAGTCCTTATGATGTAGCTGAATAGTCTTGGTTAGGATAGCTTCCAATACCTTATTGGTTGACTCTACCTAGCCGTTAGCTTGTGGGTGGTAAGGTGAGGACTTACAATGCCAGATACTATACTTTGTGGTAAGTTCTTTCATCAATTCAGAAGTGAATTAAGAACCTTGGTTAGTGACAATTTCCCTAGGCACACCAAACCGAGTAAATATCTCTTCATATATAAATTCTACCACAGATTTCTATGTGGCTCAAAACAAAGCTTTAGCTTCTACCCAATTGGTGACATAATCCGTGCAAACCAAGATGTACTTCTTTTTGCCGGACATGGGAGAGATTGGTCCTACAAAATCAAGAGCCCATTTCTCAAAAGGCTCAATCATGACTTGAGCTTGTAAAAGCATCTCACCAGATGACGTAGGTCTACCCATTCTTTGGAAACTACCGCATCCTCTAACATACCTGGCAACATCTTTAAAAATGCTTGTCCAGTAATACCCAGAATGCAACACTTTTTATGTTGTTCGCTTATCTGAAAAGTGTCCTCCACATGGCCCATCATGGCATGCATGGAGTATTTCTGTCATCTCATCCTCTCATACGTATCGTCTGATAATAAGATTTGGACTAGTACCAAAGAGGTCATTTTCAACCCAAGAGTAGTTAGAACTTTGGACTATAATGTGACGTTTCTTGTGTGGGGACAAGTGGTTTGGTAACTTCCCAGTTGCTAAATAATTAGCAAAAACCAAGGAGTTTGAATAGACACAAAATATAGATGTTTGTCAGGGAAAGTATCAACATTGGGTTTAGCACCTTCATCATGTTGGGTTCGAGAGAGGGAATCTGCTACCAAATTCTCTCTACCAGGTCGATCAATGACGGTGATATTAAACTCTTGTAATAGAAGAATCCATCGGGTCACCCTACCATTGGTAATTGGTTTATTTATCAAGAATCTGATGAACGAGTGGTCTGTATGCACAAAGACTTCATATCCTGTAATGTAATGGTGAAATTTATTACTAGCATAGACTACTGCCAAAAACTCTTTTTCAGTAATAGTGTAATTCAGCTCGGTAGGAGTCAAATTCTTGCTAACAAATTTGATGACATAAGATGCTTGGTCTTCTTTTTGGCCTAGGAATCCTCCTATGGCCAAGTCAAAAGCATCAGTGGATATATGGAAAGGAAGGGACCAATTAGGGCCCCTAATTATTGCTGCCACTGATAACTTAGCCTTTAAGACCTCAAAAGTATTTTGGCAGGTTTCAGTCCATTGGAATTCTACATCTTTCGCAAGCCTTTTAAACATTGGTGCAGATATTTTAGTAAAATTTTCAATAAAACGACGGTAGTAACCTGCATGGCCAAGAAAGCTTCTTACCTCCTTTTGATTTTTTGGAGAGGGGAGACCGACAATTACTTCTATTTCAGCAGGGTCTACTTTGATCCCTTGTGAAGAGACATGATGCCCCAAGACTATACCTTCTGTTAATAACATTTTACATTTTTCATGACTAAGGGCTAGGTTTGTCTCCTAACATTGGATCAGGGCCTTTTCAACATTATCAAGAGCCTCCTGAAAGGTATTACCATATGCTGTAAAATAATCTGTGTACACCTCTACGCAATCATGTATAAGATCAACAAAAATTCCTAAGACTACACGCTGAAAAGTGGAAAGTGTGTTACATAGGCCAAATGGAAAAACTCTATAGGCATATGTCCCCTAGGGGAAAGTAAATTAGTCTTATCATGATCCTCGGGTGCTATCAATATCTGATTGTATCTGATATACCTGTTGACAAAATAGAAATATTGTTTACCGGAAAGGGTATCTAGCACTTGATCAATAAAGGGCAGGGGAAAATATTCCTTAAGTGTATCCTTATACAGTTCTCGGAAGTCAACACAAATACACCATTTCCCTGTGAATTTATTTGGGACTACCACTGGAGGAGATACCCATTTACTATGTGAAATTGGGTAGATGAAACCGGCATTGAGGAGTTTTTGTAACTCTTCTTTAAATATATCCTTTAAAGCAGGATTCATCCTCCTCTAAGGCTGCCTTATAGGGTATATACTAGCATCCATGTAAATATGGTGAATACAAGTGTCAGGGTGTATACCCTTCATATCGGTGTACTCCCATGCAAATTCTTTAGATTGACTTTGAAGGACCTTAAGCAACTGCTCTTGTTGATTCTCGGTTAACCCTGCGTTTACGTGTAGAAATTTTACAGGGCTAACTTCACAAGGTATAGTATAAGACCCTATATGCTCTTTAATTGCAAATACACATGGTGTATCCACAAATGTTGAGAGCTCCAAATTTTTCTTGAAACTCATCTCCAAAAATATGATCTAATTGAGCAAAATACTAATGAAAATCTATACAAGTTGTTGACGAAACAAATTGATTTAACACATTCTCAGTAGTCTGCTCCTGAAGTGCCCAGGAGTAGTCACTAGGAAAGAAAATATCTTCAATATTTCCATCCCCAAAGTCACAGTCTAACCACCACAAGTTTTCAGTTACAGGTTGCGCTGGGGGGTATAAATCGATTTTCTGCGTATACAACCCATTAGAAATGGTCATTTCCCCATTCCTACATCCTATAAAGGCATTAGCGGTAGCCAACCATGGTATTCCCAAAATAATAGGATGTCCTTTATAAGGATCCTTTGATTCTACTACCATGAAATCAACATATATTTCCATGAGGCTACTGATACAACAATGTCATCCAGAACCCCAGCAGGTTTCACAGTAGTGCGATCTGCTAGTTCTAGGATTATAGGCGTAGGTCGAATAAACTGTCCCAACTGTAGCTTTTCTAAGACTACAGTAGTCATCATATTAATAGCTGACCCTAGATCAATGAGCGTATTTCCTATGGAAATATTATTTACAATTACAGTTACTACGAGGCTCCACGGATTTGTATACTTTGCAATTCTAGACTGGTTTGTCATACATTCAGACATATCTCCTATAACATGAATGGTGGGGGGGGGGGGGGGGGGTATTTTTGTTTCTTTCCTAGTCTCTTAATGTAAAGTTCCTTTATTACCTTACTGTATATTGGTATATCCTTAATAGCTTCTAATAGAGGGATCTTGAAACAGACATTTTTTAGTTCATTTAAAATACCGTACTCAGGATGTCACTCACAGGTTTTTGTATTGCTAACCGTTCTGGAAATGGTGGGGTTTTTCGTTCCTGAGTTGGTTCTTGCTGAGGATGGGTATGCACTGGAATCTTTGGAATATCCTCATCATGTATAATGGCATCATTCACGACTTCATTGGGATCTTCTTCCTCTTCATTCTCTTCACGAATGATGACTTATGACTTGGGTCTATCTCTCATGACTCTTCCATATCGTAATTGGCAGGTAAAGTTGAAATAACATAGGATGGAAGAGTTTGCAACTCAATGCTGTTAAGAGCTTGATTTGTATTATTTTTTGGGTTAGGTATCTGTTGTGCAAGTAATAATGTAGGTTGTGGGGGATTTTTATTCTAGAAATGATGAGGTTGTTATGCAACAAGGGGAACTGGAGGCACAAACCCAAGAAAAAATTGTTGGGTATTGGCTGGGTGTTGAGGATAAGGATGATTAGGTACAGAGACAGGTGGTGACTCGGGATATGCTTGTCTTCTCCATGCCTATGGCCAATACTGATGCTGAGTAAAATGAGGAGTAAGGGGATACTAGGATGGCCAGTTCTGCCAACTTGAAGTGTTCCATTGTTGAGTTGGTTGGTAGGGATGATAATAGGGTGGGGGCTGTGGTGAATTTTGATATGGTGGTTGGTCTTTTGGTTGGAAAGGATGCCTCCTAGATATTTCACCAATGTCCCCACTTTTATATATGTATTGTAACCCAGGAAACGATGGGCAGTTTTCTATTGTATGATCATATGTGTAGATGTGACATACAGAGATGTTGTTCAAGGGGAATTCCCTTTGGGGATTCTTAGTCCTGCATCTTGGATAGAAAAGTATCATTACTTCACATTCTTCCTCTTGCCTCTTTTTTTCCTGTGAAGAATCTAGTTGAGAACCCATTGCACCTAAAATATTAGTATTGAAGTTTTCCAATAGGTTCCCTAATTCTATCCTTGTGACTCCTCCAGAACTGGAGGTGTTTCGTTTTAGATTCCTATTGTAGGGCTCTCAAAGATTTCTCCCATATTCCCCCCTACTTCTAGAGTAGTTTATACACATCTCACCAATTTGTGCAAAAGGTTTGTCAGAGATATCGCCAGATGCCATGAGATTAAGGTTTTCTACCAATTCTTCTGAGATCCCTTTAAGGAAGAGTATTCGTACTGCATCTTCTCAAAGGTCATTATATTTAGACTTGTGTAAGGTATAGATAAACCTTTTGAGATAATCCTCTAAGCTCTCGTCTTCAAGTTGTTGTATCTTAAAAATATCATTTCGAGAGTCTCTAGGTTTGCAATACTCTTGATATTTCAGCAAGAATGCAGTTTTCATATCTTCCCAAGTCCTGATACTATATTCTCCTAATCCGATAAACCATCTTAAAGCATAATATTTTAGTGTAGTAGAAAAAACTTTTAGTTTGTGTGCATCTTGTAGATAGTTATAGCTTCTACAAAGGATGTCAAACTCGAACAAAAAATGTGTCAGGGTCTTCATTACTTTTCCCATAGAAAGTAGGTAAGGAGGAAGGAGGGATATTCTTCATATTTACATCCTATGCAATGTATAGAATAGGAAACCCGAAGGTAGCCTCGGTTCTATTTTCTCCTTCTCCTTCATCATTTATAACCTCGTCATGATCTTCATTTTCTCCCTGTCTCTCCATGTAGATTCGATTTTTAAAGAGAGTGTACCTAGGAGGTTCCTTCCGAGGTGATAAAGGGGCATCCCAACATTCTTTTTCAGGGGAGATATTCCTCTGATAAGAGAGGTTGTTAGCCATGTCTTTATTAGGTTTTTCAAGAATGGTAGGTTCTACTATGGATGTCTAAATTTGTGAGATAATTGTATTAGTTGAGCTGCCAAAGAGAGCTTGTACCTGGGCAAGATCAATGGCATTGACAAAGTTTGGGTTGGATCCTCTACTAGTGAGAAAGTTGTATCGTTAGGTTTCTACACTAGTGGAGGGTTGAGGGCTTCAAAATGTTGGCCCTCTAGAACTTCTTTCGGAATGGGCTCCTTAGAACTTCCTGCCAAGATTTCTTTACCTTCTATGGCTTCTCCTATAAATTCTTTAGGTTTCCAAGTAGAACTACTTCCTACATGTGTTCACTGATACCTCTTCGTTGAGTTAGTGGTTGAGGTGTTATGCCCCCCATAAAGGTTAGTAGGAATTTTAACAAAGTTTTGGGAATAAGTTCTAAACGTACCTACCTTTTGAACCTCTAGGTTTGTTCATGAAATGCTAAACTAAATGAAAACCTACAATACTACTATTACTACTAGATTTGGGGGCGCATTTTATAACAGATGCGCAGGTTCTTACCTCTCGTCTTACCACTCACTAGCCACCATCCTATTGCTAAAATTCATAAGGGAATTCTACTTATTCTACCTTATAGAACAACTCCCCGGTAACGGCGCCAAAAATATTGGGTGTTATATTGTCTTAATTAATTCACCAAATATTTAATTATCGACCGAGGTTTGTAAACTTAGAGTTGACACAAAACATACTAATGCTAAGGTAGAAGGGTACCTAAGGTGTCGTGGAAATATTTTAAGAAAGAGAAGATCGAAATATCTTTCAAAATGAAAAACCGAGTCAAACTCCAGAAATTCAACTACTAAGGTAATTAGACTGGGACAAGACCACTAGATTAGAGCAGTATCAATCTATACTGCTCTACTCTATAAACTATAAAATATGTATATATAAATAGTACTATTCTAAGAAAGTAAACTACTCCTTATAGTGGAACCTATTAAGTAATTATTCTGCTTCTTAATCTGTGAATTAGAAAGGCTATAAACAAATTCAGAACTCTTACTATATGAAAACAAGATATTATATTATCTGAGGAAATATTACAACTAGTTAATATATTTAAGAAATCCAATAACTAAACTATACATGCGATTGACAAATATACAATAATTAAACTAAATTATCTAGTTCCATTCTCCTTGAGGATTCTGAGGATATGCATTCATTGTGACCGGAACTAGAGAAGGAAGTGTATCAAAATGGCTTTCAAAAGAAATAAAGAAACTGAACAGAATTAAGTCTAATTTAACTTCTACAAAGAGATCTAAACTAAGGAGTGTCCAATTACAAGTAATAGTAAACATTGTGATTTATGTTCCACCCATAAGCAAATGTTATCAACAACTAATCTATTAACAATTACTTTGAAGTTGGAGGTATACTAATCTCGTATGAAACAAATGTAAGGGAATAAAATATAATTCAAAAGCAAGTAGAAAACATAAAAAAGATATCTTATTTTCTAAATCAAACTCTATTCTATGAGCATCTTTAGTAATCACAAAGTAACGAGGACGGATCTTATTCTAGAAATCGTGATGAAGTTATAAAGAACTAATATACTTTTTGAAGAATAAAATTAACAGCTTTAAATTCTAAAATAAATCTAAATCAAGGTAAGATAGATCAAACTAGAAGTGAAACTGACAAGTTCTAAAACAGTAACCCATTGAGGAATCAGATACAAACGAAACACAATTCGAAAACAAACTAAGATAACAAGAACGAAGGATAAAAGTAATTATGGAACTTAATGGGTAGTTTATGTAATTTGAAATAAGGTCCTAACTAGACATATATAACTATTGTTCAATTACAAAAAGTAATATATTTTCAAAACTATGAAAACTGTACTTGAAACAAGCATAAAACAAAACAGGGAATATTAAAGTCTGAATGAAGGTCTAAATGGCAATATAGATAGACAGTCTGAATGATAGTCCAGATGAGAAAAACAGTGCAAATTACGAAATAGATAACCAAAATAATCCTAACAACAGCTAATTTAGCATATGAGATTGTAATATAAAAAAAACGGTAACTAAGCTTATTTTAACGGTTGAAACAATAGAAGAATAACTTGTACTAATCTATAGTTAAAAAGAGAGATGATTTCCTATTGTTTAATGAGACAAACGAAAAGATACCTGAAATTAATCTACAGCTAAACAGGAATTGACATAATTAAATCTAACCACAAACTAAGCCTAAGATATTAAACTAATTAAAAACTATCTAACTACAAATATAAAACTAGGAAAAAGGCTAAAAAGAAAACTGGAAATGACTATGCGCAATCGGTCACTAGCAATTCTAGAAATGGGAACTATGTTAACAACACAGTATAAATTGTATCAACTACAGTAAACACACATTACAGGAGACGAGGAAATAAACAACATCAATTTACAGGAGAATTAAACTACCTAAAGAAACTGGAAATACGAATTACTTATATGCAACAAAAAGGAATAACAGAAATACAAATGGAGACCTTTGGTTGTTGAGGGGCCCTTCTCAGCAATCATTGGTTACGCTTAGATAAATTAACCACCCATGAAAATAAAGACATATATTCACAGTTGAAGATAGAACTTGTATTAAATTCATAACAGAGTTTACAGAATTTCTTTGCTAATGACGACTAACTCGATTGTCGCCTAGAGACGACTTTATATAGTTTTACATGGATGAGTAGGTCGATCCTTTCAGTGGTCGACCTCTCCAAAAATAGCCAATCTTAATTGATCGACAAACAACTGTGTAACGATTCGTGACAGCACACATCCACCTTCCTAATCATTTGCATTTTGGTTATCCTCACGCGGGCTGCGAGTGTATGGATCTTCGTCGATGTAGGCACAGATCATAGTGTCGATTCGAGAGGATAGGATCTCGCTTCTTCTATACCAAAGGCTCTCATACTAGCAAGATGCATGGCTAACAAATCAACGAAACCGTTCTATGCTTTAAACGCTTGAGAATATTCCAACTAACAGGGCGCAGGTTGATCGAAGGGTTGTAAGACAAGATGGACACAACTGTGCGGGTTTGGCGTGAATGTGTGTCCATATGAAGGCTCATTTGGAAACCATTGTCTGTAAATCAAGTATATGTATCATGCACATTTACAAATATCACAAAATTACTAATAAAATCATCAAATAACGAAAATCAACCAAGACTTGCATAAAATTCCAATACTTTCGTACCTGGGGTTAATTGATAAGATGAATGATGAGAAGTATACCAAAAGGTGACAAAAGTGATGCCAAAAGAGAAAATTAACAGCCACAAATAATGACAAAATCGGAATCAACAAGCTATAACTAAAATTAAGTGAATGTGGCAAGGATTTTTCAAAGAAGGATGGACAACTCATTGAGATGGTTTTGGTGAATTTGAAGACACCATATGATGTATTATTTTCCTCATTTCTGACTAATTGGATGTCACGCAAACAAGATGGTAAGGATTTTACCTTTGATATTTTTTGTGATATGTTGATCAAGGACCGACAAAATTTGCTTGAAGAGGGGAAGCTTGGTGGAAAAAACTAGGCTCACTTGCTGAAAAGAAAGGTCAAGACAAATATTAAAGAGCCTGGTTGGTAGGACCATCAACTAGAATATATAAACCAGCCTATAAAAGGGAAAACCGAAGAGTCGTCGTCGACAAACAAGGTTCTGAGGAAGAAGACATGTCAGTATTACTCAAATATGGGACATGTTGAGAAGAAATGTTGGAACAATATGAAGGAACTAGAAGGAAAGGTCAAGCACCTAGAGGATAGTACCTTGACTAGATAGTCGATCAATCAACCTTCATAAAAGTAAACCTTCTCTATCATCACTTCCCAAGCATTATATTCCCGCACCAAATAGACTGAATGGATATTAGTGGACTCTGGATGTACTCATCATATGGATAAGGATGACTCTCTATTATCTTCCTTAAGTGGTGCTCCTGAAGAGAAG
This sequence comes from Pseudotsuga menziesii, assembly GCA_001517045.1. Lineage (NCBI taxonomy): Eukaryota > Viridiplantae > Streptophyta > Pinopsida > Pinales > Pinaceae > Pseudotsuga > Pseudotsuga menziesii. The sequence goes on from LPNX010171019.1 coordinate 212,302, forward strand.
ATCTATGTCACTGATGATTATGCTCTCACTATCGCTAGAAATGGAGATGTCGAATGTTAGCATAGTTTTATTTTCGACATCTACCATGTACCAATCTTGAGTGAAAATTTGTTGTTATTTGCTCAACTAACGAAGACCAAGAAAATTGTTGAGCTTTGGTATGATTGCTTTATCATAAAGGATATGATGCATGGTGGGGAAATTGTTGCTTCAGGGATTTTGGATCCCAAAGACTGACATTATAAGTTCTTTGATCCTCCCTTAAATGATTCCTGGACTACTGGACCAACTACACTTGTTTCTCAAGCAGAAGATAGAAGTCAAATCTAGCATGAATGACTTGGTCATCTAAAATTTAGTAGTATGAATATGATGGTGACTCAAAATATGGTTACCGGTCTCCCAAATACCGTTCCACCTTATGGATTTTGTAAATTATGAATGCTTGGGAAGAACCATCAAGAACCCTTTGAATCGCGGAAAACATGGCGTGCATAGGAACAACTGGAGCTTGTTCATAGTGATCTTTGTTGCATGAAAAAACCATAAATAGCACATGCAAAGTATATTTTGACATTTATTGATGATTTCTCTTTATTTGCATGGGTTTATTTCTTGAAGAATAAGAGTCAAGTATTTGAAATATTCAAGGAATTTATAGCACTAACTCAAAAGCAGAGTGGTCGACCCCTTAAATGTTTGAGATCATACAATGGTGGTTAATATGTGAGTCGGAAGCTTGAATAATATCTCTTGCAGGATAGAATTTCTTGGCATAGATATGTCCCTCACACCCCTCCACAAAATGGTGTCATAGAGAGGAATAACTAGACCTTGGTATAAATGGTCAGATGCCTACTGTAAGCCAAGGACATTTCGATGAGATTTTGGGAAGAAGCCATTTACTGCTCAAATGATCTCCTATACCTTCTACCAACTCGACCGGTCTTTGATATGAATCCTATCGAGAAAAGGATTGGTAAGAAACCCTCTATTGTGCGCCTCGTAACCTTTAGATGTGTTAATTTGGCACATATCAGTGATAACTACATAAATAAACTGGATGCTAAGAGTCATTCTTACATCATGATGGGATACTCTGATGATTCAAAATCCTATAGACTATTTGATCCTATCAAACAACAGATAATATTGAGTTAAAGTGTGTTTTCTGATGAGATCACTTCAAGTAATAAGTTATTTCATTCCTCTCTTATTCCTTTGAACAGTGATCCATTTTACATTCTTGATGAGTCTGGATCGACTGTATCCATTTGTGGAGTACCAACTGGATCGATGAATTCTCCTCCTGAATTGAATGGTATCCAATCTACTGTGACTATTGAAGTTAGCATTCTGAATTCCTCGACTCATATGACTGATGATCACTGGCCTGAGTCACGGATGATTTGCTTACCTTGGTGAGTTGTTAAGATAATTGAAGTTGTTGGATTGGATGCTATAAATCTAAGTATTGGTCAGTAGACTCATAGTAAAAAACAATGTGGCAAAGTTGCTTTGATGGCATATGTACTTGACACTTGTGATCCTGATACATATGTTGATGCTTAAGGTGTTCTAGAATGGGAGAATGACATGAATTCTGAAATTGATTCCTTGAATAATATTCAGACATAGGAACTCGTTCCTTGACCACAAGAAATGAATTTAGTGAAGTCACTGATGGGTCTATAATACCAAGTTTACATGTGGCGATGTTATTGAATTCCACAAGGGTCGTTTAGTCTCTAAGAGCTTCTTTAAGAAAGAAGGCATCGACTATACTAAGACCTTTGCTCCTATTGTGAAGATGAGTGTTGTTCGACTAATCCTTTCCTTTGTTGCTTATTTTGGTTGGGAGCTTCATCAACTAGACATTAAAATTTCCTTTCTTCATGGGGATCTAACTAAATAAATCTATATGGAGAAACCTCATGGTTTTGTGATAGATTCTGGTATTATTTGTTGACTCAAGAAATCAATGTATGGTATAAAACAGGCACCTCATATTTAGAATGATTAGATTGATCAGTTCTTTGTCAATATTGGCTTCAAACGTTGTGAATTTGATCACAACATATATGTATTACGTGTTTATGGTGATACTTTAATTATGGAATTGTATGTTGATGATTTAGTCGCATCCACAAATAATGCCAATCTTATTTTTGGTTTGAAGTAACAACTTGTTGATACCTTTGAAATGACTCACCTTGGTCTTTTTCATTTCTTTCTTGCCTTTCAAGTTTTACAAATGGATGATGGTGTATTTATTTCTCAACCTAAATATTCCTTGGATATTTTGAAATGATCCAAGTTGGATGACTGCAAGCCGTATGCTACACATTATTAGTCAATATTAAAGTTGTTGAAAGACTACGACTCTCCACGAGTCGATGCCATTCTTTATTGACAATTGGTTGGTAGTCTGATTTATTTGACGCACGGTCGACTAGATCTCTCATTTGTTGTTAGTGTGGTTTATTGGTTCATGAAGGACCCTTGAGAAAGCCATTGGAAGGATGCAAAGAGAATTGTCTGCTATATTAAGGGTACTTATTAGTATGGTATCAAGTATTGTTGTGGTACAGAACCACTCATCGGCTACACTGATTCTAACTAGGGCAGCGACATTGATGACTAAAAATCCACTTATGGCTATGTGTTCTGACTAAGTGTTGGACCCTTGGTTTGTTCATGTAAGAAACAACAGATAGTCTCTCTTTTGACTACAAAATTTGAGTATTATGGTGTTGTCAATGAAGGAGAGGCAGTTTGGGTCTGCCAGCTTCTTAACGAGCTTGGATTTCCTATTCATACCTATATTGTTATTTACTGTAATAATTAGGGTGCTATTCAAATTGTTGATAATCATGTTGTTCATATAAAGATGAAGAATTTCAAACTTCATGCTCACTATTTGAGATAGTTGGTGCAAGAGAATATTGTCTCACTTCTTTATTGCATGATATATGATCAGGTCAATCATATTTTTACTAAGCCTTTATCGAAAGCTAAGTTTTTGAAACTTAGGGCTATGCTTGGACTTCATGTAGCTGCAATTATTGGGGGGTGTTCATAGAAATTAATTTCACCTCATGAATCTCTAGAGCCTTGTGTTGATGGGGGGTGTTGGAACCTACAGTCTTGATGGTTCATCACGCTTATGGATCTTCTGGAGATAATCAATCGATAGAAAACAAGAAACTAGCGAAGTAATCGGAAGAGCGACTGAAAAGTAGGTTGAAAATATCACTGAAAGTTCGGAACGAACATGGTCAACGATACTACAACAACCGACTAAACTTTGGTACGTTGCAGATGACTCTACAAAAAACGGTTTGGACCAAAGACCTGTATTTATCGACCATATATTCCTCACTTTTAGGAAGTTGGTTAGATATGGAAACTATAAATAAGCAACCCTATCGGTTTCCTAACATATCGCTTTGACATGTTCATCATGCTCATTATACATTGTGAAATTTTGATCATGATGTGATGTGCTTATTTGTTCAACAGTGTCTTTAGACACCACCTTTATTATTGGAATATTGTTTCCTTATCTTCTTTTCATTCTATTATATAGTTTAGGCTTCGAGGTTCTAATGCATGCAAATTATAACTAAAACAAATAAAAAATAGAAGTGAAATACTAAATATAAAATGCAGCTAAACTAGAACTAAACTAAGGATGGTGCAAGCATGCTTTTGGCATGGATGCACCCTCCATATCTTTCTCCATAAATTCTCATGTGCCCTCATTATTGTTGTATGAAATCATTGAAGGTGGTTATAAACTTGCATATCTATCAAACATGCCTTCTCTATGTGCATAAATATATTCTCTTCTTGTTGTTGACATTAATGATACTCTGACACACATTTTCCAAGACACTAAAAATTAAACACTCAATCTTATCGAGGAAAGTGTTCTCTATCAAGAACAAGATACTGTAAGGTTTGTCGTTATACCAAAACATGCATATGTTGATGAACATTTGAAACCAAGCATAAGGCCCTATTATCAGGAGTGGAAGCTCATACACATTTTCATATTCCCAGAGGTGCGGCGGTTATACCATGCAGTTGTAGTGATACTCCAACACCCCCCGCTCTGGCATAGCTCAGCAGAATTGACCCTGAAACCTCAGCTCTGATACCATGTAAGTTTTTTCGTTACACCAAAACTTGCAGATTTTGGTAAACATTTGAAACCAAGAATAAGGTCCTATTATTAGGAGTGGTTGTTAGTCCACATTTTTATATTCCCAAATGTGTGGCAGTTATACCATGAAGTTGTATCGATACTCCAACACCACCCTCCAACATAGATCGAGGGAATTGAACCTCAGACCTCAGCTCTGATACCATGTAAGGTTTGTCATTACACCAAAACTTGCAGATGTTGATGAACACTTGAAACCAAGCACAAGGCCCTATTATCGGGAGTGCTGGTTAGTTCACATTTTTATATTCCCAGAGGTGCGGTGGTTATACCATGTGGTTGTAACGATACTCCAATAGATACTCCCTTTGCATCATGAATACCCCTCATTCTAGGGCCATCGACGAACATGAAGAAACATGCATATAGATAGTTGATTATTTATATACTCTAACTCTCTTTAGAATCATAAAGGAAAATACATTTTGTACAAGGAACACTACATCAACACCTTGCTAACCTTCTTTTCCCTTTATCTCATCTTCATTGGTCAAAATATTCTAACACCACATCATGCATTATTTTGGATTTCCTGCAATAATGAACTCATATGTATAAAAAGTCAAGATAAGTGTATCGAATCAACTATCAAATTGAAAATTGAAAATTTGCACTAAACTCAAAAAGGCCCAACATGAGTACAAACTCATTGATATGAAATTCAAAACTAATGGTGCATGCATCAACCCCAAATGTTTGTAAGATGGAGTTTTAGGGGGTTCATAACTGCCCCCAAATGTTTGTAAGATGAATTTTTAGGGGGGGGGGTTGAACAGCCCACGTAGGGGTCTACGAGGGGGTTTTCGAACTACCCCCGTAGGTACCTACGACGGGGGATTATAACCGCCCCAAAAGGTTTGGAATAAGGAATTTTAAGGGGGGTTTGGAACCACCCACAAAAGTAAATTTTAGTGTCATTTTTTATCTAATCCAGAACCGTCCTTAAAAGTCCAAACTTTTAGCGTCGATGCTAGTGGGGGTGGTTTTTTTAAGAACACCTCCAAAGGTTTGTATGATGAAGTTTTAGGGGTGGTTGTAACCACCCTCGTAGGTACCTATGAGGAGGGTTTGTAACCTCCCTTGTAGGTACCTATGAGGGGGGTTTGTTACCACCCCCAAAGGTTTGTAATAAGGACTTTTAGGGGGTGTTTCAAACCACCCCCATAGGTGTCTAAGAGGGGGGTTTAGAACCACCCTTAAAAGTCACTTTGGGGGGGGGGGGTTAGAACCTCCCCCAGAAGTCACTTTTAGGGGCATTTTTTATCTCTTCCAAAACCGCCCCTAAAAGTCCAAACTTTTAGCATCGGTGCTATTAGGGGTGGTTTTGTAAAGACCGCCTCCAAATCCAAAACCGCCCCCAAAAGTGACTTTTGGAGGCGGAAGACGACCCCCCCTAAAATTCAAATTTGTTGTAGTGCTATCAAATTGAAAATTTGCACTAAACTCAAAAAGGCCCAACATAAGTACAAACTCATTCATATGAAATCCAAAGCTAATGGTGCATGCATAAACCCATCCAGGTAAATTCCCTCTTCCCAAGAGAATCCTTTGATAATTGGAGCGAGAGTCTCTTAAATTTCAAGTCATTTTTGTTGAGATAATCCTTTCGTAACAACCCTATCTTGACACTCTTCCATGCTCCCATCAATTGTAATTAAGGAATCAATCACATATTTCGTAGTTGGTTCTATAACTGTCTCCTCAAGGCTAGAGTCGCACTCCATCATAGATTCCTCCCATACCTACTCAATAGGATGTATGAGTATCCTATAAAGGCCACCTTCTCGCACTAATTTGTCCAAAAATTAACCAAATCCATAGTTGTTGTCTCTAATGGGTACTTTTTTACCATCAAACTCAACCAAACACTATAAATTTTTCATGCAATAAATGTAAAGAAGGCTCTTAGTTAACTCAAATACATATACTACAAAATATGACTCAATAACATCACCTGAAGGAATCTAGAAAGATATGGATCTCAATCCCTTCACAAGATATGTGGCATCATCATGCAACTCCACAAATAGTCTTCTTATTTTCTCTTAAGGCCTACTAAATATATTTATATCATAAGTCATGTTTAGAAGCTCTACTATCCACATACCCTCCATGACTTGAAACTATGTTCATGGAAAGACAAAACACCATGGTGAAGTTAGTATCAAGATTGGAAATCAACTTGCCATACACCTTAATCCTCTACACTTCCTACAAACTCCAATGGTTTTTGTTTCTCTCCCTTATTGTTCTTCCTCACAAGGAATTGAGAAACATAGTGACCATGCTTATCACACTTGAAGCATTGGATATGGCTCATGTCTTCATTTCCATGACATGAATCATTTTATTTTGTCTCCTTGCTTTTCTGACCCATCCTAGATTCTCCTTTCCAACCGCCACTCCCCACTTTCCTGATGAGGGCTAGGTTTGGTGCATTGTCCTTATCCGTGTAACTGGTCGAGACTTCTTGTAGTCCCATATCATATCCATTTAAAGCATCACACAAATACTCAAATTCAAGTAACTTCTATCAAACACATATAATTTGGACAAAGTTGGGCCACGATGGACTAAAGTTATTCAACATAATCTAAAGTAGGTTGTTATCCTAAACTTTCTGTTTAACTACAACAAGTTAAACTCTTAGTTTGCTGTATTCATGAGATTCTTTTCATTGTGTATGTCTTGCTAATGCAAGTAGCACAAATAGTGTTCTATAAGAGAATCTTTTTGGATATGTTCACACTCTGGTAGAAGGTTCCCAATACATCATACATCTCTTTGGTAGTATTCTTCCTAGAGATATGAGAAATCGAGTGATCCTTTACCTAATACAACATGATTTGCTTCACCACCACCACCTTATTATTGTATTCTACCATATCTTTGGGATATATAGGTGGAACAACTACTTTTTCCATGAGGTACAACAAATATGTCATTTCCAGGAGGTTCTACAATCTTAACTTCCGTGGCAAAAATTTGGAGGCTCCCTCCAACAAGTGACTCTCTCGTGTACTAGGAATTACTATTGTTTCCATTGTCTAGAACACACCACATGACAACTAATGAGATCATAATTTTTTCTTACCTCGCAATCCTCAACATGCCGCCAAGTACTATTTATTGACATTATTATACTCCAATCACTAAATTTTGGACATGCTACCCACTAAAATATTTTGACAACTCTCTACTTCAAACAATCTATCTCTCCATGCACAAAATATCAAAGATTTCAAGCACTAATATCTGATACCAAGTTAAAGTTCATTAACACATGGTAACATTCTAAGGTTGATTTAAAACCTACATACTTAGGAAAACGAAAAAACATAAATTTATATCAAAACCACAAATATGATTTTTAATAGGAATTGAAACACATCGATTTGAGAAATTAGTAGCAACCCACATATATAAAACTCAAATCACATCATTGTTTATTAATCTTGAAAACATGAATTACACTAAAAACTTCAAAAACTATCCTTCACCCACTACTTCTACTTTGAATTTGATGTAATAAGCATATACCTTTGCCTTTTATTTTATAGATTAAGAAGAAGAATGTGTACTATAAATTTGGAGACATGAACAACAATGCCTCAATTAGAGATTATCTGAGGCATGCAAACATGCATCCTCTTTGGGATATTTTTTTAACTAATAGGTTGTATGCACTTCACAAAAATTAGATAGGTTGCATGCACCTTACTTAATTGATACATGCAAACTTAAACAAGAAACTTCATGCAAATTCTTGCTAAAGAAAATACCTAAATAACAATTATCTACTAAATATAGAAGGCATCGAAATTGGAATAAAATAAGGATGGTGCATGCGTTCGTTTGGCATGCACCCACCCTCTATCTATTTCTCCATAAATTCGCATGTGCCCTTATTCCTTTTTTACATAATCGTTGAAGGTGAAGGGTCGCCTTGTTGTAGTAGAAACCTACCACAACCATCACACTTTCCTTTTCTATGTGCATCCAAGTATTCGCTGCTTTTTGTTGACATTAATGTCACTTTGCCACACTTTTTGAGGTACTTAAAATCCAACAATATATGTTACCAAGTAAAGTGTTCTCTACCAAACACAAGACACTCCCTCTGCATTTAGAATCTTCCCTCTACTAGGGGCTTAGTGAAATAATTGACCATCAATGAACTGAAAGAAACATGAATCTAAATCATTGCTTCCGTATGTACTCTAAACTCTCTTAAACAATATTCAAGGTAAAAATAGTATGTACAAGGAAAACTACATTAGCGACCTTCCAACCTTCATTGTTCTTCATGTCATCATAATTTGTGAGAATCATCTCACACCACATCATGCATTAGTTTTGTTTTTGCAATAATAAACTCATCTACATATAGGGATAAGACAAGTTTATCAAATCTATCAAATAATAAGTTGAACTTTGCACTATTGTCGAACAGGATCAACATGAGAACAAACTCAATGATACGAAAACCCAAACTCGTAGACTTGAAAATCCAAAACTAGTGGCGCAAGCATCAAATATTCCAAGGAAACTCCCTATTCATGGGAGAAATATTTGGCAAGTCAAATACAAGTCTTTTCAAGGTCAAATCCCTCTTGTTGGGGCAATCCTTATGTAAAGGAATCAATCATTGATTCCATAGTCACTTTTGTATTTGTCTCCTCAGGGATAGATGCACACTCCATCATGGATTCTTGCCATATCTACTCAACTAGATTTGTGATCAGCCTATGAAGGAAACCTTATCACACTCATTTTTCCAAAACTGGATCATATATATGTTTTTTGTTTCTAATAGTGACTTTCTAACCATCAAAACTAATCAAACATTGTTGATGTATCATGCAATAAATTGAAAGAAGACTCTTAGTTAACTCGGGAACATATAAAACATACTCTATCCCAATAACATCACTTGAAAGGATCTAGAAATATATGGATTCCAATCCCTTCGCAAAATGCATGTAACATCCCATATGTTAAGCCCCTAGCCATATGATTTTTTTTATTGTTAAACATTATGAAACAAGATGCTGAGACAATGGACTTTGAAATTATAATTATTAATTATTAAACAACTGGCTCAGCAAGGACAACCTAAAGAGTATGAGGAACCTTGAATTCGCAAGCAAGGGGGAAGGGGTGATGATAAGTTGTTCCCTAGTGCACCTAACCCCTTCTGAGAATTTGGAATATGTCATCCCAAAGATATTAAACCAATATATAACCTTACTATTACTTTATGAACCCACTTGATGATGCATTTAACCCTCCTTAATCAAGTGTTCCCTCCTTGAGAGATATTATCCACAATTTGTGCCACCATATTATTAAATGCCTGACTTTTGCTATTTTGGACTCATTAATGCACCTCTTACAAGTTGTAACTCCAATTTATTAATCCCACAAACATAGCCTCCTTGAGCAAATACCCCTTTGATGGTGTATCTATACTCTCTCTCCCAAATTCGAATTCCTCATCAAGCTTTGGATTAAACCCTACCAATCTCAAATTTCCCCTCTTCTGAGTAAACGTCTATCTCTTATTTTGAATTCACCTCTTAGGGATGCATTATCTCTCTCCTTAAATTGAATTAGGGTTTCTTGTGGATGAATTAACCTCACCCATGACTCTGGTTATCTTACCTTGGGTTTGATTTGGCCCCTTTGCCTATTTATGCATGCATTCTCTTCTTTTTTGTTGAGGGGGTCACACCTTGGCCAAGTTTGTGTTGAGAGGATGAAACTTTGTTTGGTTTCTTATTGGTTCCTAGGGAACTACTCTATCCGTCCAGGTGCTTGCACATCCAAGTATGAGTGTGGGAATAATCCATATCTCATATGAGTGAAGCCGGACAGGTGGTAGAGTCAGTTTTGAGCTTCAGTCTACCTGTTCAGGTGCTTGCACATCCAAGCATGAGTGTGGGAGGAATCCACATCTCATCGGAGTGTAGTCGAATAGGTGGTAGAGTGAGATCAATTTATGTTCTATTTTGGAGAGTACTCATGCTTGTGGAATTCATGGTTTCATCTCAGGGGTGGACTGCCAAAGTAAGATATGGCTTGGCAGATCCTACGGCTAGGAGGAAATTTTTACCATTGAATATAGTTACTCCTTTCAAAAGATAAGTATCTGATATTTATCTCTAATTAGTCAAGTGATGTTATGTTCCCATCGATGGTAACTTTATTCATGTTTATGTTTATGACTATCATAGCATTGGGATGATCTTCATGCATTATAGATCTAAATTCTTTAATGATTCATTATAGATAATATGTTATGAGACGGAATAAGTCTACATGCCTCAAATATTTAGATTTTATTTATGTTTGAAATATTTTCTGGTAATGTTTGAAAGGTGGATTGAGATGTGGTTAAGTTCCTAGTTATACAACTGGTTTATTAATTGTTTTATGGAAATCAGTAGATTAGATTCTACTCATGTTCTATTTGCAACCTGTAGATGTTATTATTGATGGTTAAATTCATATTCATAAATTGGGGAAAAGAAATCATTTGATTCTTTCATTTTGATTATAAGGATGAATGTTTGTTTCAATGGCTATTGGGTGTGTTTTCCTAGCCTTAGTTTTATTTTCTCCGCTATAATTTATCTTTTCTTAGCCATTTTTGAGGGATCCCAAGGTTCCCAGGTGACTATGGCCCGAATGGTTGGGTTGGGGACATTACAAGTGGTATCAGAGCGAGGTTAGAACTCTGGGGTTGTTGGGCCTTCTACAGATTTGTAACTCTGCATAGATGCAATTAGTATTTGGTATTTTATTGAATTCATTGGTTAATCAATAGTGTGGAAAGTTTGATTAATTATTCTAGATTCTTTCTTTTATTATTTGTTATTTATTATTTCGTCATTTGTGGAAGATGATGGCTTTGTCATTATCCTAATATCCTCTCTATTTTTTTATTTTTTTTCCATTTGGATTGAAGGTTACATGAAAATGTAACTCCTTGTATAATTTTTGGAGGAAATGATCAACTTATCCTTTAATTTGTTATTTATTATTTGGTCATTCGTGGAAGATGATGGCTTTGTCGTTATCCTAATGTATTCTCTATTTATTTATTTATTTTCCATTTGGATTGAAGCTTACATGAAAATGTAACTCCTTGTATAATTTTTGGAGGAAATGATCGACTTGTCCTTTAATGGTTCATATTCTCTTTTATTTTCTTTATTTATCTTATTTATCTTATTTATGTATGAGATTTTGTTATTTTGGGAAAACTTTGTGGAATGTAAATAGGTTTAATGATTCGATTGTTGAGAGATGGATTCTATTTTATTAGGATGGAAAAGAAATTCCAGGGGTTGTTTTAGTATTTATTGTGTTTATCTTGGTTCTGTGATACAGTCTTGATACTCAACTTGAAAGTTTTATCTAAGCTTGAGAAGGGAGTATCCCTTTGATCTTTTGCAGATATACATTTATATTGAGTGGCTCTTAGTATATAGTATATGTATTCGATTTGGCTTGAATACTATCCCTAGAGCTTTGACAATTAAATATTTTGTATACTTATGTTCTTATATACATTTGTTCATAGATCTGGGCAAGACATCCCTCTAGAAAGAAGGCCCAGCCCCTTTTGTCATAAAAATTACAGAATATATTTCATTTATTTATATCTTAATGATGTTTGCATATATTTGGGAAAAGGAATATCCCCTTTGATGATCACCAACATTTGTTTAATTATTAGGCATCTCCCTTAAGGAGAACGAAGGTGCAACCTTCCTTTCATTGTTTTGCATTTATTTTATTTTGATTTGAGCTCTAGTGTTTGAAAAGAGGGTCCAAGATTTTGATGAGTTTTGAAGGGCATTCCAAACCATTGTTTGTTTTACTGATTTGGAATTTTTTTTTTGTAAGGGCATCTCCATGGAGTGGCTGCTCATATGCCATAGTTTTTATAATTTTATTATTTTGGCAATAATGTGTATTCGGAGAAGTGCCCCTTTGAGAGAGGGCATATCTTTCCCTGTGATTGTTTGCAAGTTATTTTATATTAATATGCTGCTGCAAGAAAGGGAAGGGATTGTCTCGTCTTGAAGGACTTGGAATCTCTTCTTGAAATATTTGACATCTCTTCTTAGGGTTTTTTTATGGTAGAATTAATTTTGAAGCTTTTGAGGGAATTTGTTAAATATGATATATAATAAATATAGATTGGATGCATTTTAGTGGGCAACCTTGCCTATCATTCATTCTTTGAAATATAATGGAATTATATATTATATAATTCATTTTGTATTGTGGCGGAGTTTTAGAAATGAATATATCTTCTTTATATTTGTTTAGATTGAAGTCTATGCCTCTCTTTGGTGTTCATTTAAGCAAATAAATGCTACAGGCATTAAGAGGGCATTGACCCATTCTACCAATAAAAAGAAAATATATTTATATTTTTACACTTTACCAAAATATATTTGAATTAATATGATTAGTGCATTTTGCATTTAAATGCAATTGAATTATTTAATACATTTTGAAGCCTCCTCAAGGCATCCTGTGGATATATATATTTCTTGATATATATATTCAATGCTTTGTTTTACAACTAATTGTTATATACTAATTTGGAACTAGATGTGCCTTGTTTCATCCATTTTTTTATCCTTCTACAAGTTCTTATAGAATATAGACTTTTTTTCAAAATAAATGAGATATGATTATGAAAATATTTTTCCATAATATCTTCTCTTCAAGCTGGGCTAGTTGGAAGAATATACAAGTAATCATATTTTTAGTGACAGTGGATTAGTAGGAGGAAAGGTAATGAGAGAAGCGCTTTTACCAATATGTTATTTTCACTTTTATTAAACATTTTGGTGAAAAGAGTAAAAACACTTATTTATATTATTTGCAACTTAGAAGAAGATAGCCACACAACCTGATCCCACTCTTGTTTTCCCTATTGTTATTGTGTATTTTTAAGAGATCTAAATACTAAAATGAATAAACATAATACGAAGTATGTCTCCTTGAAATGACCGGCAGAAGAAAAGGCAGTTGGTCACTCTGACTTATGAACGAACAAAATAAGAAGAGATGTGATGTTTAAATTACTTGAAAACAAAGGTTATTGCATGTAAGAGATGTGATGTTTAAATTACTATGCATGTAATGAGTTGTTTAGTGTGTATTGCATGTTAATTGTTTATTCAGTGTGAATTGATTTGATACATCAATGTTTACTTACTATGCATTGATTTGATACATAAATGTTTATTTACTATGCATTGAAGTGAATTGATTAATTTATTATATATTTTATTTTATTTGAGTGATTTTATGGATTGGTATTTGTATACGGATACTTTGTGCTGAAAACCAAATGATATTAACACACAAATTTCTTTTTAAACTATTTATTTGTTTATTTAATATTTGAATGATTATTATGTAATAAATTTATTTTTAAAGTATCTATTTGCTTGTTTAATATTTGAATGATTATTATTTAATGCATTTAAATTATTATGTTAATGAATTAATTAATGTAATTTGCATTTGAATTATTATATTTAATGTATTTTTGTATTTGGATTATTATGTATAATATATTTGAACTATTATATTTAATACATTTGATTTTTTTCTTTTGAATGCATAAACCATGAATAATTATATTTAATAACTTGATTAGGACAGAAGCACTTGGAAAATGCATTTAATAACCAAGTCATTGCATTATTATGGCATTATGAGTTGTGCATTATTATTATTGCATTGTTATTATCATTATTGTATTATCATTGTTATTATTATTGGAGTCCATCAATTGTTTGTTTGATTGATAATGAATTTGCTTGGTTGATTGATAATGCATTTTTTTATTTGATTATGTATTTTTTCTTTGATTGATAATATAATTATTTGTTTGATAATCTTATGAAGAGCCTTTGTTGTTGATGAGTATTGCATATGCATACTATAATGTATAAAGTCTTATTGATTTATTTATTGTACATTGCATGTGTTGTAAATGCTTGCATTGGCTGTGAATGAATTGAATAGTGCATGCATAGTGTGTGTATTGAGTAATACATGAAATGAGGGGCAAAGCCCTAATCCCTCTACATGCCATTGCATCTATATGTTAGGGTTGTGCTTGAATATGCAATTATTTAGTAAATGTTGGAATGCATTTATTACATTGGAATGTTTTAATGTGACGGTGCATTTTATAATATATAATATTGGGATGATGGGTAACTACAAATATATTGGAATAGCATGCATTGGGATGAATTGATAAAATGCATTATTAGTAGGCATTGATTTTTGCATGGTATATAATGAGCATTGGTAATTGCATATTTGATTTGATAATGCATTTCTAATTTTGGCTTGATGGGAAAATTACATATTACATAAATACCATATGATGATAATTGTATTGATTCGCGGCTAAGTACTTTGAATGGAATTTGATAGCAAGATTACTAGACATTGATAAATGCAAATCTAACTTCTAACACTTGGTAAACATTAATAGATATATCATATTGAAAAAAAATTAGTAGAAATTTATTAGTGCATGATATTTGCATATAGGTACCATGGACAATCTAATGATAATTGCATTATTGTTATTGGGTATGCATCCATAAATGGATACTTACAATACAATGCATTGAATACTTAGATTGAAATGGTAAGTACTCTCCATTGCATATAACATAATTGGTTGATGCTTGTTTAGTGACTATTGCCTCAATTATTGTTTAGTGATTTGATTAGTGGATGCTTATGCATTGCCTCTTTTATTGTTCGGTGATTGAATTGGTTGATGCTTGTTACTGGGCATTACTTCTTTTTGCTATCCATTGAATTAATTAGTAAATGCTTAAGCAAAATTCATGGCATAATTACTTATTGGTAATTGCAAGCATTATTTGTACATTTTGTGTGCTAGTTATACATATGCATTAATTGTGAATGTGCATACACAATGTAATCCCTCTACATAGATGGTATTTTTATGCTTAGGGTGCTTTCTAAAAGGATTTGCTTGGATATGCATTGAAGTTATAATATGTGAAGTTATAGTTAGTAAGTATTTTACAGTTAATACATGTAAGTTAGGATACATTATTGGTAATCCTTGTTGTAAAAGTATCATAATTATTTTAATGTGTCTTCCATGCATTTCAAGTAACTTACATTATGTACATAATGCATGATCAAAATTGAATTTGAAATTTATTAGAATGTGTTTCAGATAGATTCTTTTAATATATTTGATTCATGTACCTTTGATTAATTTCAAGTCACCCTAGGTGAATTAGAGTTAAATTGAAGAAAAATGAATTTATATTAATGTTGTGATTTACTTTGAAATATTTCACATGATTAACTAGAATTTATTCCTTGAAGATATGTTATGTGTATCTTGTTAAACAATGTGTGTGTGTGTGTGTGTGTGTGTGTGTTGTTAACCACGTGTTTATTAGAATGCGAATAAATATCTATGTCGAAGAATATTATATATATCATATTTTTAAACATGAAGTTAATCATATGAGTGATTGAAATATGATTTTTAGGTGGATATATATTTGTTCAATAATGAAGGCATCATGATGAGGAAAGAAGACCTTGTAATGGGGAATAAAGATTGAACCTTGCTTCCACTCTACTAGTCATGTTTTCTTGCACAGGAAACCAGGAAATGGGAATGGCGAGGTAGGTCATTTACCATATGCAGTGAAGAAACATGAAAGGGAGTAGGTGGGAAGTGTTTTGGTTTCTTAGTAGAGGTAACGTTATTTTATGAGGTATGTATGGGCATACACTTATTACTTCAAACCAAATAATTTATTATTTTGTAAAAGCATATATGTATTATGCATCAAGGACTATGCATTGTTTTAAGGGGGAGGGGATGTAACATCCCATATGTCAATCCCCTAGCCATATGATTAAACATTATGGAACAAGATGATGAGACAATGGACTTTGAAATTATTATTATTAATTATTAAACAACTGGCTCAACAGGGACAACCTAAAGAGTATGAGGAAACATGAATTCAAAAGCAAGGGGGGAAGGGATATGATAAGTTGTTCCCTAGTGCACCTGACCCCTTCTGAGAATTTGGACTATGTCATCCCGAAGATATTAAACTAATACATAACCTTACGATTACTTTATGAACCCACTTGATGATGCATTTAACCCTCGTTAATCAAGTGTGCCCTCCTTGAGAGATATTATCCATGATTTGTGCCACCATATTATTAAATGCCCTGTTTTTTGCTATTTTGGACTCATTAATGCACCTCTTACAAGTTGTAACTCCAATTTACTAATCCCACAAACATAGCCTCCTTGAGTAAATACCCCTTTGATGGTGTACCTCCACTCTCTCTCCCAAATTCGAATTCCTCATCAAGATATGGAGTAAAACCTACCAAACTCAAATTTCCCCTCTTTTGAGTAAATGTCTATCTCCTATTTTGAATTCACCTCTTAGGGATGCATTATCTCTCTCCTTAAATTGAATTAGGGTTTCTTGTGGATGAGGTAAGCTCACACATGAATCTGGTTATCTTACCTTGTGTTTGATTCAGTCCCCTTTGCATATTTATGCATGCATTCTCTTCCTTTTTCCGGGGGGGTCACACCTTGGCTAAGTTTGTGTTGATAGGATGAAACTTTGTTTGGTTTCTTATTGGTTCCTAGAGAACTACATTTGTATGCACAGGTGCTTTCACATCCAGGTATGAGTGTGGTAAAAATCCATATCTCATCGAAGTGAAGTCGGACAGTTGGTAGAGTCAATTTTTAGCTTCATTCTACCCATTCAAGTGCTTGCACATCCAAGCATGAGTGTGGGAGGGATCCACATCTCATCGGAGTGTAGTCGAAAAGGTGGTAGAGTGAGATCAATTTATGTTCTATTTTGGAGAGTACTCCTTCTTGTGGAATTCATGGTTTCGGCTCGGGGGTGGACTGCCAAAGTAAGATATGGCTTGGCATTTCCTAAGGCTGGGAGGAAGGGTTTACCGTTGAATCCGGTTGCCCCTTTCAAAAGATAAGTATCTGATATTTATCTCTATTTAGACAAGTGATGTTATGTTCCCATGGAGGCTAACTTTATNGGGAGGAAGGTTTTACCGTTGAATCCGGTTGCCCCTTTCAAAAGATAAGTATCTGATATTTATCTCTATTTAGACAAGTGATGTTATGTTCCCATGGAGGCTAACTTTATCCATGTTTATTTTTATGACTATCATAGCATTGGGATGATATTCATGCATTGTAGATCTAAATTCTTTAATGATTCATTATAGATAATATGCTATGAGTCGGAATAAGTCTGCATGCCTCAAATATTTAGATTTTATTTATGTTTGAAATATTTTATAGTAATGTTTGAAAGGTAGATTGAGATGTGGTTAAGTTCCTAGTTATACAACTAGTTTATTAATTGTTTTATGGAAATCAGTAGATTAGATTCTACCCATGTTCTATTTGCAACCTGTAGATATTATTATTGATGGTTAAAAATTCATATTCAAAAATTGGGTAAAATAAATCATTTGATTCTTGCATTTTGATTATAAGGATGAATGTTTGTTTCAATGGCTATTGGGCGTGTTTTCCTAGCCTTAGTTTCCTTTTCTCCGCTATAATTTATCTTGTCTTAGCCTTTTCCGAGGGTTCCCAAGGTTCCTAGGTGACTATGGCCTGAGTGGTTGGGCTGGGGACATTACAATGCATGTCATCATCACCCAACTATACACATAGTCCTCCCTCTTGCTCTTGAAACTTGTTGAGGATATTTCTATCATATGTATGGAAGCTCCACTTTTTGCATACCATCCATCACTTGAAACTATGTTCATGGAAAGACACAATACCACAATGAAGGTAGTATCAATCCTAACATTCAACTTGTTTACACTTGAATCTTTCACACTTCTTGGAAACTCCTACTACTTACGTTACTTTCCCTTCCCCTTCTTCCTCTTAAGACATTGAGAAGCATAGTGATTGTGCTTATCGCACATAAAGCACTAGATATGGTCCATGTATTTCTTCCCCTAACATGAACAATATAATTCTTCATCCTTTCTCTTTTGACCTCTCCTAGGTCATCATTTCCTACCCTCTCCCCGCCTTCCCAATTAGAGATAGGTCTGGTACAACATCCTTATCATTGTAATTGGTTGATACTTGTTGCAGTATCATATTTTCTCCAATGAAATCATCCCATAGTTGTTCAAAGTCAATTAACTTCCTCCCGCCATGGATCATTTGGAAAAAGTTGTGCCATGGTGGATTATATCCATTTAGAGAAATCCAAACTAGATCATTATCCTCAACTTTGTCTTTGACTACAATACTCTAATCTCTCAACTATGTTATTATCATGAGATAGATTATCACTGTATCTATCTTGTTCATGCGAGTAGGGCTTAGCTTGTTCTTTAAGATCATCCTCTTGGATACACTCACATATTGGTATAGGGATCTCAGGAATCATACATCTCTTTGGTAATCTTCTTCTTCGTGTATGAGAGATCAAGTGACACTTTATCGAATCCAATAGGATTCTCTTCATTTTAGTTGCCTCCTTGTTGTGTTATTCCTGATCTTTGGGATATGTCGACGAAACAACCACCTTTTTCACGAGGTGTCACAAATATTCCATTTCAAAGAACTTCTACAATCTTAACCTCCATGGAACAAATTTGGAGGCTCCTCCAATAAGTGACTCTTGCATAATTCAAATTATCATTGATACCACTTTCTAGAACATGTTACACTCTACAATCCTTGAAATCACAAGTTCGTGTCCCCTCAGAACCCTCAGTAGGTCCATGCATTGATTATCAACACCATTATGCTCCAATCAATAAATCTTAGGTGTCATTCACTTAAATATTTTGACAACTCTCTACTCCAAACAATGTCTCTTTATGCACATAATTTGGAATATTTTAGGTGCTAATCTCTAGTAACATGTTAAAATTCCTCAACACATGGTATCAATCCTAGGAAATTTATAACCTACCTACCTAGGAAAAATAAACTTTGAAATATTTATTAAAACGTCAATTTGTTTTTTAATATGAACTAAAACATATCAAACTGAAGAAAGTAGCAATGTGCACACATATATGAAACTCAAATCACATTATTGTTTATTAATCTTGAAAACATGAATTACACTAAAAGATTCAAACTCTGCACTTCACCCTCTTCTTCCTACTTTTAAAAATAAATTAATAAACATATACAATTTTGAGTTCTCTTTTATAGATTGAGAAGAGAAGTATGTATAATGTATTTGGACACATTCATAATAGTTCCTTGACTAGAGACTATTTGAAGCATGTAATCATGCATCCCCCTTGGGATTTGTTCATTGATTAATAGGTTGTATGCACTTTGTAAATTGAGCTAGGTTGCATGCACCGTACCTAAAGAATGCATGCAAACTTAAATTAGAAACTTAATGCATACAAATTCTAATTAAAGCAAAACTATAAATAGAAATGACCAACTAAATATAAAAGGCATGCACCCTCTATTTATTTATCCATAAATGTTCTTGCGCCTTCATTACTATTGTATAATTGTTGAAGGGGAAGACTCGCCTTGCCATGATGTAGACCTACACATTTTATGCACATGCCTTCTATGTGCGCGTCCATGTCTTCTTTGATTTATATTGACATTAATGGTACTCTACCACACAATTTATGAGGTAATAAAAATCCAACACTGTCTCTTATTGAGAAAAGAATTCTTTGTCGAATAAAAGATATTCCCTCTACATTTCAAATCTCCCACCTTCCAGGGGCTTGGTCAAAAAATTGACCATCAATGCACCAATGAAACATGAATCTATATCATTTCTTCCTTTTTCACTCTGAACTCTCTTCATAATATTCAACGTAAAACGAATTTTGTACTAGGAATGTTGCATCAAAAACCTACAAACTTATTTGTCCTTCATCCCATCATCATTGGTTAAAATTATTAATTCTTACACATGATCTAGGAACTACGAATCAAAATCATCAAAGAATTATTAACAAATACTCATGAATTGGAAATAATTAGATCCAGAATTGGTTTCCTCTCTGTATATTTAATAAACAATAAAGTGTTACAATTCCAATGCTGAGCAATGGCTTAACTCCATGAAGAATTCGAATACCTAAGGAGACAATTTGAATTCAGTGAGTGAGTCTAGCTTAACTGACTCTTATCCATTCAATCACACTCAGTTAACCACTTGACCAAAACCCTAATTGACTCACCAAACCCTAACTGAAGTCGGAGTGCAATAAGTGATTGAATCTCAACTGAAGGAGATCAAACACATGTCATAGCAATCCAACCATCAAGTGCTAGTGCTGCATGACTCCAATGAACCCCGATGAGGTTAATTGAAGCTGAACTGACCATCAGAAATTGGTGGAGCCGCCCTGTTGACTCCAGTTCATTAAATAATAATAAATAATCATTAAATAATATATTTAATGACTGGAGGCGCCTTAACTGACTGTAACTGACTGGTTGAACCACCAGTTAGCAATTAGGTGCATTAATGTCACACAGATCATTCCCGGAGTGCTCCAGTTAGCCTCCTTGACTGTAGGAGAAGGCTAAGTTAGCCTCCTTGACTATAGGTAGGCATGGGTGTGACTAGGATGATGGAAATTAATGCTCCACTAATGTCAATTAAACTTAGGATAGTGGTTTAACTAGGCCAATTTGACCAAAAGAGTGTGTATGATGGTAAATGTCTCCAACACCCCCCCTTAAGCTATACTCAGGAAGAGTTAGAAAACATAGATGCATAAAATGTTAGGGCCCTGGAAACTAAGTCCATAGGTCACCTTGTACAATAAAGTAACTGCTTAATATAACCAAGGAAACAGGGAAAACCTCATGGGAAAAATACCCCCCCTTAAACTAAGCAGTAAATCAAGAATTGGTTCTTCTATGCAACAGCATCCTGAAACTATGCATGTGAACCTCTGAATCCAAACTAAATGACAATGTCTGGAGGAATCTTCCACTTCGGAAGAAGAACAATGCACTCAACTGAATCAAAGATATAAGCAGTTGCACGGTGAAAACTGGACCCATGTAGAGCAACTGAAATCATCTGAAGAGAGAGCAAAGGTTCTTGAGGATTCAATCCATGTGTGGAACACTCAAGAAACTAATATGTTTCAGCCTTGAACAGCAAACCATGAGTGGTAAAATCATCCCCAATTTTTAGGAGCAAGTGTCCAGGCGGATGCAGAATGTCTTCCTCTTTACTAGTTCTGTGAGGAGATGAGCTTGTGACCAAAGGTAGAGAATCCCTGGGACTCTGGAGAGTGAATGCTTGAGCTCCATAATCTGATATAGCTTCAGAAATATCTAATGATTCACAAAATAAAATATCAGCAACCTCATAAGAGGAAACTAACACCAAATCCCCATCAGCAAAATTGAAGAAGAACTACGGTACTTGATTTTTCACACCGAAATTGGTGAGAGCATCTACAAGCATGATTGAAAGCTCTTGGATTTTAAAATATGAACAAAATGATATCAGATCAAAATTTAAATAAGATATAAATAAGTTCACAACAGATCCAAAACTATGAATTGAAATCAAATCCCCAGCAGCAGTTTTGTAGGAGACTTGCGGTACTTGTTTCTTCACACCATTGATGAGAACAGCTACAAGCAGTACTGAAGGTTTATGTACCTGAAATTTTGAACCAATAAATATTAGATCAGATCAAAATAAGATCATATCAGATCCAATAAGGTTCATGTCAGATCCAAAAGTATGTTCAACCGAGACGGTAGATGCACAGTTTTCTTCGTCTTCAAAATTCTGAATTTTGGTGCATGCAATCCTGCAGGATTCTGCTGGAAGATCTAGATCATGGGAAGTGAATGTGTCAGTCTTATAATCTGATATTTCTTCCAAAATATCCAATTTTTTACATATTTTCACACCAGCAGCAACATTAAAGGGAGAAAAATCAAATTTCTCTTCACTTTTGGAAGCAATTAGTAAATTTTGCACAGAATTCAAAGAAAAATCACCGGTGAATGTTTGCATGGAAGTGCAGCAGTGTTTTTCTTCAATATCAGAGATTCGAATGTCTTCTTCTATTTCAGCAATATGAGAAGATGATATATCAGAGATCTCATGAACTTCCGGAGCATCGGGAGAAGGAGTCACTTCATGGAGACTTTCTTCAATTTGAATTGAATGTGTAGAAGATTCTGCTTCATATTCATCTTGAACAACTTCATCAGAGAGAGTAGTGGCTGAGAATTTTGAGTGAAGAAATCTTGTGGTGCTGGTTGTTATCTCCAAAGTACTATTATGATCCTCATTGTGCTTGCCAAAGGTTCTGTCCAATTTTGTCCAGATATCCTTTGGGTATTCAGCAAAATCAATAAGGCAGTACAAGCTATCAGAAAGGGCCAGACCTATTGCTCCATAAGCTCTATCACCGTCATTTAGCCAGTCATTCTCATTCTCATAAGACTCTTTTCCAATTCCAATAGACACCTCATAGAGACCTCGTCTCTTCAAAGATGCAACCATCTTCAACTTCCATTCCAAATAGCTTGTGAATGGGGTGAGAAGACGGATTGATGAGTCCATTCGAAGTTGTACCTGTTAAGACCTGCAAATCAAAACAAAAAGGGCACCGTAAGGTCAGAAAGCCTGCACATTTTAGGCTTTCATCACACCCAACATAGTCAATCAAGCAAGCTTGATCAACAAGTTCTTTACTGGGGATATTGAGTGGTAAGCCTTGGCTTCTGGTGCAGTGCTGGATTTTTGAGCTATTGCTCAAATTTCATGGAGAAATCTGTCAAAAAGCTTGTTTTTGAGAGATAGATCTTCGATCCGCCGTATGCTATGATACCATATTAATTCTTGCACATGATCTAGGAACTAGGAATCAAAATCATCAAAGAATTATTAACAAATACTCATGAATTGGAAATAATCAGATCCATAATTGGTTTCCTCTCTGTATATTTAATAAACAATAAAGGGTTACAATTCCAATGCTGAGCAATGGCTTAACTCCATGAAGAATTCGAATACCTAAGGAGACAATTCGAATTCAGTGAGTGAGTCTAGCTTAACTGACTCTTAGCCATTCAATCACACTCAGTTAACCACTTGACCAAAACCCTAATTGACTCACCAAACCCTAACTAAAGTCAGAGTGCAATAAGTGACTGAATCTCAACTGAAGGAGATCAAACACATGTCATAGCAATCCAACCATCAAGTGTTAGTGCTGCATGACTCCAATGAACCCCGATGAGGTTAATTGAAGCTGAACTGACTATCAGAAGTTGGTGGAGGCGCCTTGTTGACTCCAGTTCATTAAATAATAATAAATAATCATTAAATAATATATTTAATGACTGGAGGCGCCTTAACTGACTGTAACTGACTGGTTGAACCACCAGTTAGCAATTAGGTGCATTAATGTCACACAGATCACTCCCGGAGTGCTCCAGTTAGCCTCCTTGACTGTAGGAGAAGGCTAAGTTAGCCTCCTTGACTGTAGGAGAAGGCTAAGTTATCCTCCTTGACTGTAGGTAGGCGTGGGTGTGACTGGGATGATGGAAATTAATGCTCCACTGATGTCAATTAAACTTAGGATAGTGGTTTAACTAGGCCAATTTGACCAAAAGAGTGTGTATGATGGTAAATGTCTCCAACAAAAATATTCTCACTAAACTACACAAGTGTATCAAATTTATCACATAATGAATTGAAAATATGCTCTAAACTCAGAAACACAAACATGAGTAGAAACTCTTAATATTGAAATCCAAAACTAGTGGTGCATGCATAATCCCATATAGAGCAACTCTCCCCTGGAGAATCCTTTGACAACTAAAGTAATTCTCATAAATATCAACTCCCTCTTGTTGATAGAGACATTATGTAATAATATTATCATTGCACTCTTATATACCCCATCAACAATAATCAAGGAATCAATCATTGATTCTACAATTGGTTATGTAAATGTCTCCTCAAGGGTGGAGGCACACTCCTCCATCATGGATTCCTATTATAGTTTCTCAACTAGATTTGTGAGTAGCCTATAGTAGCCACCTTCTCTCACTCATTTGGCCAAAAATTGACCATATCCTTGTGACTTTCTAACCCTTTTAACTCAACCAAACACTTTAAATCTACTAATGTAATAAATTGGAAAAAGACTCTTAGTTACGTTTAGAACATATATGTTAAACCCTTAATGATGGCACAATACCCCATATAGTGTGGCGCATTACTCCCTATATTGTGGTGAATTAAATATTATTTATGTCGGCCTGGGTCTATTAGTTGTTATTGTATACCTTTGTCTCCTATATATAGGATGGAGATATTCCCATTTTAGTCATCATAGTATCTTATCTTGTCTTGTGTACTCCATACATTGTGTAAGGAGGTTCCTCCCTCGAAGAGGATTCATATTTATCTATTTTATTGATTTTTAAGACGTGGATTACTCTCTTATTGTCTATTTCTTCTATTTTTATGCTATTTATGGGACTTGTTTGCATAACATTTGGTATCAGAGCTCTTTCCTCTGGACTGGATTCTGCAAAATTAGTCATCTTGGAAATTTCATTACAAATGTTTTTCTAAAATAATTCAGAGATCGAGGTTAAAAACCCACTTCTAAAATAAACATTAATATCTCCACTCCAAAATTCAAATCCTTATCCATTATAGTTTCGGAGATAATTGCGGAGGAATCTAGGGTTTTTTACTAGTCTTAAAACTAGTCTAAAACAGGTGTTCTTGGGAAAATGGTCATAGATTAGGCATCCAAGATCCAAATTGAGTGAGACCAGTTAAATATGAAAGAAGACAAAATAGGGTATCTGTGGTAGAAGTTTCAGATACAAAAACAAAATTTTGGACACGTGGAATACAGTACAAGTGTGCCCTTTTAGATTGGCCAAAAATAATAATCTTTGGTACATTTGCAATAACTTTTTGTTGGCACATCCAAATTAGGTCTGACCTATGGCATTGGAAAGAGGACATATCAGGGCACCACAGGCCGAAGTTTCATACCTAGATAAGTCGAAATTCAAATTGTTCCTCAGTTACAAGTCGTCCCTAAAACAGTCTTCCAATCAGGGTTTGAAAAAGGTACGCCATTTTGCATTTGAATAGTTTTTAGTAGAAGGATCTATTTGTGGTAAACCCTAGGGTGTGATATATATTTATTGTTCAAAATTCCACCAAAAGGAAGTGGAAATAATCACACTCCACTCAAACCCACAGAGGATTCACCCCCGGCATACGATGAAATGGAAGACATATGTTTTAGAGTGTACAAGTTGGAAGATATGATTAAAGGAAATGTGAAAATGGATGACTTAGCTAAATTGGAAAAGAAGATGGCTAGTAAAGAGGATCTCAAATGGATGCCTAGTAAAGAGGATCTCAAATATATGGCTAGTAAAGAGGATCTCAAACGGATGGCTAGAAAAGAAAATCTTCAAGACTTTAAGGAATTGATGAAGGGTATAGAACGTGACTGTATTCCTCATTTATCTACTCAATAAGCGAATAAGGAGGAAAAAGATGACTTATTCCAGTCACGTCTAGAGAAATTTGAAAAACAATTTGAGAGTAGGAAGTTGGAGTCTTCAAAAGTTGATGGTTCACTACAACATCATGGGTTCAATTCAGGTCCAAGAAACTACTTTATCCCCAAAATTGACATGAGAAATTTTGATGGCAAGGATCCAATCACGTGGATTTTTTAGATGGAGCAATTCTTTTATCTACACCAGGTTCCCACTATGCAAAAGGTAACTATTGCATGCTTGTATTTAGAACCTGATCAATTTGTGCGGTACCAATGGCTTTGTGACCGTAAAAAAGACTCTACTATCTCTTGGTATATATTCATAGAAGAATTGATTACACATTATGGGGATATAAATAGCAACACCTTATTCAGTAAGTTGGTAAATCTTAGGCAAAAAGGTTCAGTTACAAATCACATCAAGCAATTTCAACAGCTAAGTCTCAGAGTGAAGAATATTTCAGAAGATCATTTGTTAGATCTCTTTATTGGAACCTTGAGAGATTACATTCAACATGAGGTGCGTCTCTTTGAACCATCATCCCTAGAGAAGGATTTTATGATGGCAAGGAAGGTTGAAAGTAAACCTATGGAAATGACTACTAGAAATCCTTCTCCAACACATATAGAGAAAATAATGTTCCTTCTTCTAAACCACCACAAAGGTTGACACCCCAACAACTAGATGAAAGAAGAAAAAAAGGATTATGCTTTAATTGTGACAACAAATATAGCAAGAGAAATAAATGCAACGAGAAGAAATTATTCTACATAGATTGTGAAGAGGAAGAACCAAAAGAAGAGGAAGCATCTCAAGAAGAGGCGACTTCAGAAGAAATAGAAGAGGATACTTCAGAAGAAATTACTCCCACCATATCTTGTCATGAATTGATTGGAATTAGCACTCCTCAAACTCTCAAGATATAAGGATACATCAAAAAGAAGAAGGTAACAGTGTTGATTGATTCTGGTAGTACTCATAATTGCATTCACTGTAAATTAGCCAAAGTTCTTAATTGCTTTGTATATCCAATACCAAAGTTTCAAGTAATGACTGTAGATGGAGGAACTATAAATTGCCCATGGAAATACCATAATTTCAATCTGGCTATGGGGGAATATGTATTTAATAGTCCAATTATTGTTATCCCAATGGGTGGTGTTGATATTGTCTTATATTACCAATGGTTACAATCATTGGGAACGGTGGCTTTTAATTTTCAAAAAAAAATCATGAAATTTTCATGGGAAGGAAAAGAATATGAGTTAAATGATATCACGGGAAAACCAAGTAAGGTGATAATCTCTAATGGTATGACAAAGTTGTTAAAAAGGGGACCTCAAGGTGTAGTTGCACAATTATGCTCATTAGATGTTCAAACCTCAAAGTTCCCTATCTCCATAGATCTCCAAAGAGTCATTAATAAGCATTCCAAGGTATTTGAAGATATTCCCAAAGGTCTTCCACTATATCCACTTAATTCTAGGAAGTGTTCCTCCTAACATCAAACTTTACCGATATCCCTATAGCCAAAAGAGTGAAGTTGAGCATATGGTTGCTGAAATGTTAGAGGCTGGCATAATTAGACCTAGAAAAAGTTATTACTCTGCACTAGTGGTAATGGTACCCAAGCCATATGGATCATGGTGTATGTGTCCTGATTATAGAGAGCTCAACAAGATCATCATTAAAGATAAGTTTCCCATTCACGTCATTGATGAATTGTTAGACGAATTACATGGAGTAGTTTTTTTCATAAAGTTGGATCTATGTTATGGGTATCATTAGATTCAAATGAAGGATGAAGACAGCCCCAAAACAACATTTAGAACTCATGAAGGTCACTATGAATTTTTGGTCATGTCATTTAGTCTAACAAATGCGCCTTCCATATTTCAAGGTTTGATGAATTTTATTTTCAATCCTTTCCTTAGAAAATTTGTGCCGGTATTCTTTAATCATATACTAATCTATAGCAAGTCTTGGTAAGAACATGTTCAACATGTTGACAGGGTACTACAACTACTAAAGGAAAAAGAACTGTATGCAAAACCCTCAAAATGTTTCTTTGGGATAAAGGAGGTAGAGTATTTGGGTCATATTGTATCTCATGTAGGTGTCAAGGTAGACCCTAAGAAAATTAAATCCATGATGGGCTGGCCGATTCCCAAAACCCTAAAGAATCTTCGAGGATTCTTAGGTCTGACAAGGCACTACCGCAAGTTAGTTTGGAACTATGGAAGAATAGCATCTCCTCTAACAACGTTACTAAAGAAAGATGTATTTTCTTGGACCCCAGAGGAAACTCAAGCTTTTCAACAACTCAAAGAGGCCATGTGTAAAGCTCTTGTTTTGGCGACACCATACTTCACAAAAACCTTTATTGTGGAATGTGATTCTTCAGGAAATGGAATTGGAGTTGTACTAATGCAAGAAGGACACCCTCTTTCCTTCACAAGTCATCCAATCAAGGGGAAGAACTTACAAAATCCCATTTATGAGAAGGAAATGTTGGAAATACTACATGCCTTAAAGCAATGGTTCCCCTACCTTATAGGGAGACATTTCAAGGTTAAAATTGATCACGATAGCCTTAAATACTTGTTGGAACAAAGACTATATTCAGAAGAGAAACAAAAATGGGTGACAAAGATGTTGGGATATGACTTTGAAATCATCTACAAAAAGGGAAAGAAAAATGGTTTCGCAGATGCACTCTCCAGGAAAGATGAGGATGTCGAAGCATTACTCTATGCTATTTCGATCATCCAGCCAGATTGGATAGCCGAAGCAATGGACGAGTGGAAAAATGACGAAAAAATATGGACATTTATTCAAAAGTTGCAGCAAGATCCCAGTTCCTCTAATACATTTAGGTGGAAAGATGACTTGCTATGGTACAAGGATCGCTTATATCTTGGTAAGAGTTCCCAAATCAAACAAAACATACTTTTTGAATTCCACTCCTTGCCGATATGAGGGTACTCAAGTTTCTTAAAAACCTACCACAGGGTAAAGAAATATTTGTTTTTGGGATTGTCTTAAAATTGATGTTCAAAAATTTGTGACAGAATGTTTGGTTTGCCAACAAAATAAAGTGGAGACGAATTAAGACCCCTAGTCTCCTACAACCACTTTCCATTCCAAGCCAAAGGTGGATAGAGGTCTCAATGGATTTTAGCACAGGTTTACCAAATTCCGAAGGAAAGAGTGTCATCATGGTGGTTGTTGACAGACTTACTAAATATGCACACTTCTGTGCACTATCTCACCCCTTCAAAGAAAGCAAGGTCGCCAATTGTTTTATGGAAAGAGTACAAAAACTACATGGTACTCCAAATATTATAGTAAGTGACAGGGATCCCATTTTCACTGGAAATTTTTGGACCGAATTATTTTCTTGATTGGGTACTCAACTGGCTCATAGCTCATCTTATCACCCTCAATCTGATGGAAAAACAGAGATAATAAACAAATGTTTGGAAGGGTATCTTCGATGTTTTGCAGTTGATAAACAAACACAATGGGTCAAGTGGTTACCCTTGGAAGAATGGTGGTATAACACTCCCTTCCATACATCATAAAAAATGATCCCATTTATGGAACTTTATGGCTATCATCCACCATTCATCACATCTCCACTAAGAGACTCCTCTAAGGTTCAAGCAGTGGAATACCACATGAAGCATCAACAACAACTTCTTCAACTTTTAAAGGACAACCTGAATCTAGCACAAAAGTGAATGAAACAACAAGCAGATCAACACCGTAGTGAACGGAGATTTAATGAGGGGGGCTGGGATTTTTTAAGACTACAACCATACAAATAGTTGTCTTTGAAGAACGCCAATAAGGATAATAAATTATCACCTAAATACTACGGTACCTACAAGGTGTTACAAAATATTGGTAGTATGGCCTGCAAATTGGAACTACCTGCATCTTCACGAGTCCATCTAGTTTTCCATGTTTCCTGTTTAAATAAGGTAATCGGTGACAAGCTACCAATTCAAACGATATTACCAGAACTTGATGAGGAAGGAAAAATCATCTTGGAGCCTGAATAAATTACTAAAATAAGAACTAGACAGCTTCAAAATCGATCATTTCCAGAGTATCTCATTAAATGGAAGAACTTACCCACGGAAGATTCATCATGGGAAGATGAGTCCTTTATACAGTAGCATCCAGAACTACCTCAGTGTTGAGGACAACACTTTTTGAAAGGGGGGGCATGTTAAGCCCTTAATGATGGAAAATTACCCCATATAGTGTGGCGCATTACTCCCTATATTGTGGTGCATTACATATTGTTTATATTGGCTTGGGTCTATTATTTTTTATTGTACATCTTTGTCTCTTGTATATAGGAAGGAGATATTCTCATTTTAGTCACCACAGTATCTTATCTTATCTTGTGTACTCAATACATTGTGTAAGGAGGTTCCTCCCTCAAAGAGGATTGATATTTATCTTTGTTATTCATTTGTAAGGCGTGGATTACTCTCTTATTGTCAATTTCTACTATTTTTATGCTATTTCTAGGACTTGCTTGCATAACAATATAAGACACAATCTAGCTTAATAAAATCACTTGAAGGCATATAGGAATATATGGATCCCAATCCCCTCACAATATATGTGGCATCATCACCCGAATCTACATATAGTCCTCCCTCTTTCTCTTGAAACCTGTTAAATATATTTTTCTCATGTCATATGTTTGGAAGCTCCATTATCCACATAGAATTCATCACCGAAATCTATGTTCATGAATACACACGACACCATGGATAAGATAGTATCAATCCTATAATTTAACTCATTTACACTTGAATCTTTTAAACTTCATGTGAAATCCTAAAATTGTTATTGTTTTCCATTCTCCTTCTTCCTCTCAAGACATCGATAATCATAGTGACCACACTTGTTGCACTTGAATAATTGGATATGAATCGTGTCTTTCTTCCCTTAACATGAAGAATCTATTTCTTCATCCTTTCTCTTATGTCCCCTCTTAGGTCCTCCTTTCCTACCTCCTCTCCCCACCTCCTCGATGAGGGAGAGGTTTGGTACATTATCCTCATGTGTGTAACTAGTTGAGACTTGTTGTAGTATCATCCCCTCTCCAATGAAAGCATCCCACAATTGCTCAAAGTCAAGTAACTCCTCCTAACCACATATAATTTGGACAAAGTTGTGCCGTGATTGACTAAATCCACTTATAGAAATCCAAACTAGCTCATTATCTTGAACTTTGTCCTCAATTGCAACAATCAAATCTCTTAGCTCTACCATCTTCATTAGTAGATTGATAATATATCTATATTTCTCATGTGGGTATCGGTGAGCTTGTTCTTTAAGCGCATCTTCTTGGATACATTCACACTTTTGTACAAGGTTCCCAAGGCATCATACATCTCTTTGGCAATCTTCTTCTTGATGATATGAGGGATCAAGTGATCCTTCACTGAATGCAATAGGATTTTCTTCCTTGCCACTGCATTATTGTTTTGTTATGATAGGTATTTGGGATATACATGTGGCACAACCACCTCTACAAGGTACCACAATTTTTCCATTTCCAGGAGGTTTTGTAATCTTAACTTTCATGGCACAAACTTGGAGGCTATTTCCTCCAACAAGTTACTCTCTACCAGGAATTTCCGTCATTGCCACTATCTTGAATAAGCTACACTTTGCAATCTCTGAAATCACAAAGTATTCTCTCACAATCCTTAATAGGCCCATGTGTTGATTACTTTCATTGTTATGCTCCAATTATTAATGTGTGGTAGTGATGCGTATTGAAATCTTCTAAAAACTCTCTACTCTAGAGAATCTATCTCTCCATGCATGGGATTTGGAATATTTTAGGTGCGAAGCTCTAATACCATATTAAAATTTCTTAGCACATGGTAACAATCCTAGGGTGATTTCTAACCTACATACTTAGAAAATAGAAAAATGAAATCCCTATCAAAACTAAAATCTTATTTTTACTAGAAACTAAAACATGTCAAGCTGAAGCAACTAGCAACAAACACATAGATCTGAAACTCAAATCACGTCAATGATTGTTAATATTGAAAACAAGAATTCCATTGAAAGATTCAAACTCTACCATTCACCCATTTCTTCCTACTTTGAAAATTGAATTAATAAACTTGTACCTCTACATCATATTTTATAGATTAAGAATACAAGTATATACAATTAATATAGACACATGCACAACAATGCCTCAACTAGAGATGATCTAAGGCATGCAAGCATGCATCCTTCCTGAAATTTGTGCATGCGCTTCACTAAATCGAACTAGGCTACATGTGCCTTAGAGAACTCGTGCATTTCACTAAATTGAACTAGGATGCATGTGCCTTAGCTAGCTCATGGATGCAAGATTAAATTAGAAACTTAATGCATGCAAAATATGAGTAAAGAAAAAACGAAAGTAGCACTAAACTGCTAAAAAATTCATCTGAACTAGAATTAAAATGATGATGTTGTATGCATGCCAAAAGCGCGTTCTCTATGGGAACCTCCTGCAATGAACAATCAAAATGCACGATATAACATAAATATTGGAGCACAAAAGAGATTTTATTGATCGCGAGCCACTTCAAGGGGGCAACCTCCTTTGAGCAAGCTCAATACAAAATAACTCTTCAATGCTTTCATTAGCCTCAACACATACTTATATACTAAGTCTAATCTAAACAACTATTACTCCACATGAATGTGGGATAATGCAACCTATTAACTAGACGACTTAACAACTATTACTTACTCCCATGAATGTGGGATAATACATCATACTAATGGGACGACTTACAAATCATATGCATCTGACAAAATAAAGAGGGGGGTTGACACGGGTTCTTAACATCCCCTCCCTCTTAGAAAAATCTTTGTCCTCAAAGCTTTCGATGTGGAAATTGCTGTTGAATCTGAAGGAGCGGTTCCCATGTAGCATCCTCTGGTTGCATGCCATGCCACTGAATTAAGACCTTGGTGATGGCCCAAGAGCGAACCTGACGAGTGCACTTATTGAGGATGGCCTCTGGTTCCAAAATGATGGAGCCTTCTGTATCCAGCTCTGGTAAAACAGTTTGTGCTCTGATGTTGGTGCCAATCACTTTCTTGAGACAATAGACATGAAAGATCGGGTGAATGCGAGAAGAAGGAGGAAGTTCCAATTTATAAGCAACAGACCCAATCTTCTGAAGAACTTTATATGGCCCATAGAACTTTGGAGCTATCTTCTGATGCCCTTTGAGTTTTAGGGAGGATTACTTGTAAGGCTGCAAACGAAGAAAAACCATATCACCAACTTGAAAGGTGCGCTCAGAATGGTGTTGATCGACTTGCTGCTTCATGTGATTTCTTGCCATGTGAAGATTCTCTTGCAGAATGTGAAGAATCTGATCACGGTTGCACAGAACCATGTCAACTGCCTGAACTGGTGAACTATGGGGGGTGTATGGAAGGAGCACTGGGGGTGGCTACCCATAAACAGCTTCATATGGAATCATTTTAGATGTAGTATGGTAGGAAGTATTGTACCACCATTCAGCGAGAGGGAGCCACTTTTCCCATTGATGTTGTTGTTCAGAGGTGAAGCAATGAAGATAATTTTCCAAGCATTTGTTTGTGACTTCAGTTTGATCATTTGTTTGTGGGTGATATCCTGAACTCATTTTCAGTTTGGTTCCAATGAGGTGAAAGAGTTCGGTCCAAAAATGACTTGTGAAAGTTGCATCATGGTCTAAGACAATGGAAGAAGGGATGCCATGAAGACGGAATATCTGGTCCATGAAAATTTGTGCGACTGAGGAAGCAGTATATGGATGGCTGAGAGAACAAAAATGACTATATTTGGAGATTCAATCAACCACAACCAAGATTACGGTCTTCCCTCCAAATTTAGGGAGCCCGTCGATGAAATCCATTGAAATATCTATCCAAATCCTTGTAGGGATGGGCAAGGGTTCAAGCAAGCCAGGGAGGAGTGTAGTTTCACCCTTATGGTGCTGGCAGGTATCACATTCAGCAACCATATATTGAATTTCCTGTTTCATTCCCTTCCAAAAGAAGTTACGTCGTGCCCGCTCATACATTTTGAGGAACCCAGAGTGCCCTGCCGTTGGAGAAGCATGGAGTTCATAGAAGACAACCTGGTGAAGATCTGTGCTCTGGGGAAGCACCAAGCAACCCTTGTATCTCAGAGAAGAACCATCCCAAAAGTAATGCGGTACAAGAGAAGGATTACTGGCCAACTGTTGGATGATTTGAGATAAGGAAGAGTCATTGACATAGCCTTGCTGAACATATTGTAACCAATTTGGAATAGGCATAGAAATAACTGAAAGAGAAGCATGGTCATCAAATGTGCGGGAAAGAGCATCCGCCACAAGATTGTCCTTACCCTTCTTGTAAGTGATCTCGTAGTCATAACCCATGAGT
>LPNX010171019.1:246689-271170 GCA_001517045.1 Pseudotsuga menziesii
TGAGACTCATTGTTCCAGGAAATATTTCAGACTCTGGTGATCAGTCTTGATGCAGAAATGATTCCCTAAGAGGTATGGACATCACTTCTGTACGGAATGCAAAATATCCATCATTTCCTTCTCATATGTAGAGGCGGTTAAATTCCTACCAGATAGGGATTTGTTGGTGAATGTAATGGGATGTTTGTCTTGGAGGATGACAGCACCAAGTCCATTGTCGCAAGCATAACTCTCAATAGTGAAGGGCTTGGAAAAATCAGGCATAGCGAGAACAGGTGTGGTACACATAGCTTGTTTCAGTTTCTCAAATGCACACTCAGCAGCAGGTGTCCATGCAAAAGCATCCTTTCTCAGTAGAGCTGTTAATGGAGCTGCAAACTTGCGGTAGTAGCCAGTAAGTCCCAAAAACCCACAAAGGCTCTTCAAGCTCTGAGGAGGTGGCCAATTTTTCATGGCATCGATTTTGGCAGGATCGACACAAACCCCTTGTGCTGAAACAATATGCCCAAGATACTCTACTTCCTTCTACCCAAAAACATATTTAGATTGTTTGGCACAGAGATAATGATCACAAAAAAGTTGCAGTACAAGATCCAGATGTTGGAGATGCTCAGCCTAGGTTTTACTATAGATGAGGATATCATCAAAGAAGACCAGAATGAAGTTTCCCAAGTAGGGCCGAAATGTTTTATTCATCAATGCCTGGAATGTGGAATGGGCATTTGTGAGGCCAAATGGCATGACCAAAAATTCATAATGGCCATCATGTGTGGGGAAAGTTGTTTTAGGGATATCATCTGCATGGACCCGAATTTGGTGATACCCAAAACGAAGATCCAACTTGGAGAAAAAATGAGCACCACGGAGCTCATCCAGAAGCTCATCAACAACAGGAATTGGAAACTTATCCTTGATTGTGATGTGATTAAGTGCTCAAAATTCAATGCAAAGGCGCCATGACCCATCTTTTTTTCGGACTAGAAGGACCGGTGAAGATAAGGAACTAGTGCTAGGGCAAATAACACCTTGCTTGAGTAAGTCGCGAACAAGCATATCAATTTTTGTCTTATAGTGAAATGGGTAGCGATAGGGCCTGATGTTGGGAGGGGCACTTCCAGGAAGGAGCAGAATACGATGGTCCTCGAGTCGGGAAGGTGTAAATCCCACTGGCTCAGCAAACACACATGCATATCGATCCAAAATTTGTTGGAGATCCAATGGAGTAGTTGAGACTGTTGCAGGTTGCATATGAATGAA
Source organism: Pseudotsuga menziesii (assembly GCA_001517045.1). Classification (NCBI taxonomy): domain Eukaryota; kingdom Viridiplantae; phylum Streptophyta; class Pinopsida; order Pinales; family Pinaceae; genus Pseudotsuga; species Pseudotsuga menziesii. The sequence goes on from LPNX010171019.1 coordinate 247,947, forward strand.
ATGGAGTTGAGAAATGACACCATGTGAACTTTTATTAAGAATATTTTCCATGCGATGCGAACTAATGATGTTGAGATTCCCTGGTTGTAAGCCCCGCAATGTGTGTTTGGTACCAGTGATTGAAAACTGCATCCAAAGTTCAGCAAAATCCCATAAAATGGGTCCAAGTGTGCATAACCATTGAGCGCCTAAAACCACATCACATCCGCCTAAGGGCAAGGCAAACATTTCAGAGCGCAAGTCATAATCCCCCATAGAGATGTGCACATTACGACACTTCCCTTTGCAAGGTAAGGTGCCCCCATTAGAAATCATGACTTCAAAGCTGGAGCAAGGATGGATGAAACAATCAGCCTGTTTGGCGATCCTCGGGTCAATGAAGTTGTGAATGCTACCAGAATCAATGAGTATTGTAAGAGGGAGTTTTTTGAAGAACCCTATGACCTGCATGGTTTGTGGGGTGGTGACTTCGGCTAAGGCATGGAGAGATATCTTTGGTTGGTCCTCTGGAGCAGGAAGTTGTTGAATGTCACCATCATCATCTGTGGGATCCTGAGCATCATAAAAAATTGCAAGTGCGAGTGGAGAATCCACAACAAAGAGATAGATCTTTTGCTCAACACATCTATGTCCCAGGGTGAATTTCTCGTCACAATTATAACAAAGCCATTTTTCCCGACGTTCCCGCATCTCTGCTTCAGACAAATGCTTGGTAGGAGTGGTTCTAGGAGCTGGCGGATTTTGGGTTCTTTGAGGAACCATAGGTCCGAATGCAACAAGAGTGGATTTGGAGCGTTGTTGAGCCCGGATCTTGTCCTCTGCTAGCTTATCCAACCCGAGGGCTTCCATCATAGTGTTGGGGCAGAACATTTTAACCTCAGAGCGTATTGCATCCTTCAGACCACTGATAAAACAACTAAGGTAGAATGCATCAGGCAATCCCTTTGTGTGATTGGCGAGTTTCTTAAATTTTGTCTGATACTCCCGCACAGTGCCAATTTGGCGAAGTTTGGTGAGTGCTCCTGTGAAGTCATCAAAAGCACTAGGACCAAATCGCTGCAAGAGGAGTTGGGAAAAATCTGTTCAGTTTGGCTCGGCATGAGCCTTGATGTACCAACGGAACCATTGAAGTGCTTCATGTTCCAAATGAAAGGATGCAAGGGGGACTTTATTGACATCAAAAGTGTTATGCAGACTGAAATATTGTTCTTCCCTATAAATCCATCCAGTCAGATCATCACCATTGAAGCGAAGAAAATCCAACTTCGGCCCGCGGAAGTTGCTAAACGATGAGAACCCAGTGTTTGCAGAAGACTCCGGCTGGCGGCAATTGTTCATGGGTGAATGCTGAAGATGGAGGCCGAAAAATTTTTTGATCTAGATCCTCAAGTTTGGACTTGATGGCAACAATTTCTTCTTCCATTTGTTTATTTGCTCCGGCGCGGGTGACAACCATAAGCAGTTTTTTTTCTTTTTTTCTTTTTTTTTTAACAGGTAATGGATAGAAAAATAGAAATGGAGAGGGTTTTAGAAAAGGAGATTTTTTATTTGGGAAAAATTTGGGGGTGGTAATTGGGGTTTTATGGGGTTTTGGACACTTTTTTAGGGACAAGAAGCAGAAAATGTGAATTTCAGAGGTGGGATGATGGAATTGGAAAATTTGTCAGAGAGGGACAATGAAGCAGAAATGGAAAACGAACACCGTGAAAAAATTTGAAGGCGATTGGGTGAGAATCAGAGTAGTTATGACAAATTCTAAAAATTGACAAATGTGGAATTTCGGCCTTGAGGAAGTGAAATTGGGGATAAGGGCCTCATGAAGGAATATGCATAATGGTATTACGGGGGTGACAGTGAAATTTCAAGGAAAACGGAGCTAAATCAAGGAAGATATGGCTAAAAAACATAAATTTATACTTTTTTTTATCTCTGAAGAACTGATCTGTGGCGGTGCCAGAAGCTGTATTTTATCAACAAGAAATGGAGTAAATGATCTATGACAATTCTGAAATTATGCACGTTATCAACTGTAAATAGAGATGGACCCCAGGTAGATTCGGCTTCCTATTGGTTCAAAGGTAGTCACTCGACCACCAAGGTTGTCTCAGGCTTGAGTATTGGAGCAGTACCCATCACATCACGACGCAGGTAAAACTGCTAACCGCTTGGCCAAAAACGACAGCTCTTTGGTTTTCCTCACGGATGGGAATCTAGTCAATCTGGTGGGGGTCATTTCCCTTTTCGCTTGGCAGGTCCTCTCAATGGCCAGCTACTTCGGGGTTCCTGTGGTACTCCTCACAATGAGTTTTAGGGCTATGCCCAAGTACTTCCCACAGTTAAGCGGATAGGGTTTAATCCTTGATCCAGATGAATAATATTGCTGCAAGAAGAAGAACAACTGTAAGGCACACAGAGCCAGGAAGCACAGCTAAAAAAAAAAAAAATTCCCGAAATGCCACCCAACGAGCCCAGGAAAGTTCTCTGATACCATATGTGGAGAACCTCCTGCAATGAACAATCAAAATGCATGATATAACAGAAATATTGGAGCACAAAAGAGATTTTATTGATCGCGGGCCACTTCAAGGGGGCAACCTCCTTTGAGCAAGCTCAATACAAAATAACTCTTCAATGCTTTCATTAGCCTCAACACATACTTATATACTAAGTCTAATATAAACAACTATTACTCCACATGAATGTGGGATAATGCAACCTATTAACTAGACGACTTAACAACTATTACTTACTCCCCATGAATGTGGGATAATACATGATACTAATGGGACGACTTACAAAGCATATGCGTCCGACAAAATATACCGACAAAATAAAGAGGGGGGTTGACACGAATTCTTAACGTTCTCTCTATCTATTTATCCATAAATTCTCTTGCACCCTCATTATTGTTGTACACAATTGTTGAAGAGGGAGGGTCGCCTTGCTGTAGTATAGACCTATATATCTATCATACATGCCTTCTCTATGCATCCAGGTCTTCTATGCTTCTTGTTGACATTAATGGAACTCCACCCAAAAAAAATTGAGGGATTTAAAAATCCAATAAATGTATTGACAACTTATCACATGCTAGAACAAAGCAAGCTCTCCGAATGCATTGGAGTTTTGAGCACAAAGTGTTTGAAGAAATCTGTCCACATTGTGTTTGAATAAATGTGTCCATGTTGTGTTTGATGTAACTCTTGAAAAAGATAGTGTTAAGTCATTTTTTTCACAACCTCTATAATTTTTTTATTCCTTCCAAGTGTTTGGAGAAACGCATGTTATCCAAGCATGCTTTCAAATCGTGATCAAAATCATCTCAAGTAAAACTTTAATACTGTGGGGTCACTTCAGAGTTATTGTTATTGACATAAACTAAAGTTGGAGCAAATGCAATGGAATACAATTGGTCAACAAAGGATTTTGGTTTTAGGGAAACAACTTAAGGACCAAACTCGGTTACCTAACTAGAACATATGCAGTGATTAAAATCTCTTCTTGGGTTCATGCATGTAGGTAGGATTGGTGGGTAAACAAGCCTCTTCACCCACTAACCCTAATTTTAAGGATATGGTAAAAAAAAATCATCCTCTCCATTTTCTTCGATCTATTATATGCCTAATTCACATATTGTGGATAAAAAATAAGAGAATTCGTTGGTGGAAATATCAGCATTGTGAATCACATATAAAGGGTTCATATGAATATTTAATGGGTATTGTCCTCATTCAGATCGTACAAATAGATCCACTTGACTTGGACACAAAATTGTGAGATATTTTCCAAATTTTTTACTAACACGAGGTATTTCCAAAAGATTAAACACCTTGAGCAATTGCTCACACAAACAAATCATAAATCAACACACCGGGTGTTTACATGGTTAAATCCCTCGAAGAGTAAATAGATAATTGATGCAATAAATTATGCAAAATAAAAGAAATATTACAATGAGTTTATCACAATCGATTATCGAGCAAATGACCTTCCATGCTCTTTAAATAGAGATGATGGACCAATCGAGTGTTGAGCCACGGATCAATAGTTGTTAAGATCGAAGAGAATATAAACTGTCATATCACTCTATGTCTATATCATATCGTGACCATCATATTACATGTGTGCAAATGCATATTATTTCATACTAAAGAAACAACCTAAAGATACAGTATACAAAGTGGATTTTAACTTACTCCTAAATGTCTTAATATCATAGCATCCCCACATAAGAATAACTTGGGATAGGATTAAAGGATTTACAAAAGTGACATTATAGGAGAAGGAAGGAGGCATTAGAGCATATCCCTCCTTAATGACAAATTTCTAAACTCCAAATTACATAGATCTAAGCCTAGAAAACTTATCTTTAGTAAGAGATTTTGTGAAGATGTCTACAATTTGATCATATGTAGGGACAAATATCACTTTGAGAATGCGATCGAGAACAAGCCTTCTAGTGAAGTGCATATGTAGTTCAATGTGTATTATGCACTAATTTTGAACTTGATATTTGGATATCTTGATGGCACTTTGATTGTCACACCAAAGCGTAGTTGAATACTGCTTCAATCCAAACTTTGAAAGGATATGATGAAGCCAGAAGGTTTTCTAATTCGCATTAACTGTGGCTCGATATTTTGCATCTATTGAAGAAAGAGCAATATCTTGTTGTTTATTACAAGCCCTAAAACCAAGACTGAAAACATAACCTCCAGTATACTTCCGATCATTAGGTTTGTAGACCCAATCTAAATCAGTGAAACCAACCAACAAAGGAGTCCCCCATGAACTGTATTGAATCCCAAACTAAATTATACCCCAGATATACCAAAGTATCATTTTTGTTGCTTTCCAATGGATTTCATGGGGTGTATGCATATAGAAGGAAACAAGACCAACATCAAAGGAAATATCAGTAAAAGTATGAGTTAATTATAAGAGACTACCGACTAGATGATCATACAAGGTAGCATCTACTTCGAGTGAAGTGCAAGTGGCATAAATTTTGACTCTAGGTTGGAAGGGAGATGGGGTTGGTTTAAAATCATCCATGTCAAAGCGAAGAAGAGGTCATAAGTGTATTAAGTATGTGAAATAAATATTCCTTCTTTGGTTTGCATCAACTTGGAAGCCAAGAAAATAGTGAAAATGTCATAAGTCTATTATTTCAAATTTCTTCTTAAGGTGGGATTTCACATGGGTTAAAAGGTTATGGTCACTACAAGTAATAATAAATTCATCAACATAAACACTACAACAAAATAGACAATTAGCGCCTAATTTAACGTCATTTTTAGTGTAATAATTTTTCCAATTGAGTTGGAAAATCTGGTGCGAAAATTGTATTTTTTAAAGCACCTAAATCAGTGTTGAATTTAGCACCTGGTTTAGCACCATGATTAGTGCTTGATTTAATGCCAACTATCTATAAATTAAATTTATGGAAATAGAAATGGAAAATTGTGAAATTTAAAAAAATGGTGAGGAAATGTTGGGATTTGAACCTATATCACTTGCCAAGATGTAAGAGCTCTACTTGAGTTACATTACCACAAAAAACAATGATTAAAAGTGAAAATTTGAACTGAAATTAAATTAGCCTAATGCTAATTAGAACTTACGAAAACATAAATGGAAAATGGTAAAAATGAATATGAACTTATTAAATTAAATTGTGAACTTACGAAAAATGATATCATTGGAATGTGGTTGAAGAAGTCTATAACCTTTTACAATCTTCCAAATATCCAACAAATATGCAATTTTCTCTCTTAGGGTACATTGCTTTTCTTTTTCATCAAGAATATGAAACCATGCTTCACTACTAAACACAAGGAAGTGATTGACATTTGGTTTAGAGTTACTCCATGCTTCTTTTGGTGTTATATATTTTAGATACTTGATGGGAGTATGATTAACTATGTAATTGGCATAATTGATGGCTTCAACACAATATTGAAGACTTAATCCCTTGGCTTGGAGAATATAATTATCCATTTGTTCAAATGTGTGATTCTTTCTCTCGACAAAACTATTTTGGTGTGGTATATATGGAACAATATGTTCCATTTAAATCCCCTATGTAGTGCAGTAACTAGAAAATTTGTTGTTTACATATTTGCCTTAATTATTTGTTTTTAACTTGTGTATTTGATATTAAAATTGTTTTTCTACAAGGTCCTTGTAGGAAAAAAACTTGTCAAAAACTTCACTCTTAAGTTTTAAGAAGTAAACCCAACTGGCATCTGGATAAATCATCAATAAAAGTTAAGAAATACTTGAAGATCCTAAGAAATAAGTGTACTACACAAATTACCGTGAACACGCCGCAAGGGGGCCACGACGTGCCAAGAGGAATGTTTTTCAAAGTTGTCCCAATGATGTTTACTAACAACAAACACGAGAAAAACACCATCTCTAGAAGAGACGAGAGAAAGACCAGTCACATATTCTAATTATATATTTTTTGCAATGAGTGATAGTTTAAATGAATAAATTGCTCACGCCAAAACTTTTTCAAGTCATTGCTATAATGAATTTGTACAACCTGGTAACATCATCAACAATTCTAGTAGCTAGGACATGCTTAGGATTTTTGAAATCATTGATTACAACATGTTGAGGTGTAAACTCTATAATCTTACCTTCACCAAAGTGAGTGATTTGATAGATTGATAACAATTTTTCGGAAACTCTTAGAACACATAATACAACATTGAAGTGGCCATCATCTACCTAAATTGCTACATATCCTAGAACATTAAGAGATCTACCATCACCAAAAAATATTTGTTTGGTGTTACATTCATTTAGATAAGAAAAGATGGAATTATCCCTAGCTATATGATAAGATTCTCTAGAATCAATGAGACACTCATCAGAAGAAGAGGAATAAGATGTATTGAAGAAAAAACTAAAAGCACAATGTGCATGTCCATGAGTTATAGAGTGAAAATACAAATCAAGGTTGATGTTGTGCTTCTTCATTGCTACCTCCAAGGCTGCCATCTTCTTGAAACACTTGGATTCCATATGACCATATTTCCCACAAAATTTGTAATGATGCTCAATATTCTTATCTTTTGATTCGGTTCCCTTGTCACTATTGTAAGGATGAGTTGGTTGAGAGGGTTTGGGACCCTTGTTTTTCTTATTTTTCAAGGATGTTGCTTCTTGGGATTCTTGGTTTTGTTATTTTATTGTGCCACTAAGGCTTTTCTAGATGGATCAACATTGTTGATTACTCTTAGATGTATGAGCTTATCTTGCTCTTGGATCAAGGAATCACAAAAATATGCAAGAGTGGGTTATACATAGTGATTCCACAGATATTATTTCATAGAGTAAAACCTAAATACAAAAACAAAATAAGGTAGGACCAAGCTTGGAAAGAATAACATAAATACATTTTTTTTTGGCTTAAGTATTTTGGATTCTTCAACTAAGGTTCTAAGGGTTTTGAATTTAGATAGATAGTCTTGAATGAAATAAAATTCACTTGGATATAAAACAACCAGAACTCATTTTTAAGTTGGTGACCTCAAATCTCGTTATTTTTACCAAACACGGTTTCCAAATTTTCCCAAGCCTTATTTGGTTCATTGATTTCTTGAAGGTGGAACCGTAACTCATTAGAAATTGACATCCTGATTGATCCACGAGCTTCATCACATTTATTGGATCATTTTATTTTCTTATTATCATCAGTTGGTTCAATTTATTTTGCCAAGGTAATCTGGTAAAGTCACGTACTTCGTAGGGCATGCTCCATATGGGATCTCCATGAGAATTAGTTGGTATTGGTAAGCAGAATATCACATGGAGTGGCCATATTGTAATACATAGGTAACATGGAATTAAAATCAGAAACTAATGATCTAGATCCAAAGATCTTGAAAAAATAAGTAGTATAAAAAAATGACATTGAAAACAAACTATGAATGCCAAAATTATGCCATTTTGAAGAAATATAAAAAAAAAAAGAGTCAAAGAGCCATGTGGCAGACAAAGGTTGATCCATGTGGTGATGGTAGAAAAAAATCAATAAAGAATCATTGCTTTACTAACTGTGACTATAATCTCACTTTTACAAATAAGTTGCTTCAAAATAAGTGACCCACTTTTATAAAACAAGTGGAAAACACTTTTACAGTATAGTTATTATATAACTTAAAGTTACATGAAGCATGGAGGTGGTTTTGTTGTTGTAAGAGTGTGCCTACCCAAAAAAAAAATTGTTTTTGGACTACAAAACACTTTACACGACTGCACAAAAACAAAAAACAAAAAGAGTTTCTGAAACTAAAATTATCTCAAATTTGGGGTTAGTCATTGGTTAGCTTTCCCAAAAAATGTAATTTTTCTCATTGTTTATGGTTTACCGAACTCACAAAAAGTGCATGCTAAAGTGTATACACGGTAAAGAAAACCCCAAAGGGTAAAAAACTATAAATACAACAAAAATCTAAAACAATATGAGAAACAAAATTAAAAAATGTGTAACTACAAATAATATACCTCTGGATCTGGTAAAATGGTTGTATCTTGGGCATACAATTTTTTTTTGAATGAAACGAAAAACGTTTCTAACTAAGAGAAATTCTCCATACGCAATGGAACACCTCTCTTAGCCCATAAATGCACAAAGATATCATAAACCATAAATTCTTTGATGCATATGACAACACCAGTTCAAGATCTTAATCATGAATGAAAGCATAACTTCATAAGAGTTCTGATACCATTTTCAACTAACACATGGCATTTCTAAAAGATCGAATACCTTGAGTAATTTCTCACATAAACATATCACATATCAACACATTAGGTTTTTACATGGTCAAAATCTTCGAAGAGGGAAACAGTCGACAACCCCAGCGAAATAGCTACTTGAGGAAATATTATGCAAAAGAAAATAATTATTACAATGATTTTCTCACAATCGATCATTGAGAAAATGACCATCCATGAAATTTAAATAGAGATAATGGACCAATCGAGTGTTAAGTCGCATATCAATAGTCGTTAAGATCGAGGAGAAGTTGAACTGCCAGATCACTCTATGTCTATAATAGATTGTGATTATCGGATTACATATATACAAATGTATACTAAAGTAACACACTTTACCTAAAGATACATCATAACAAGTTGATCTTAACTAAATCCTAAGTATCTTAAAATCCTAACACCAAAGGTTTCTTAATTGTTATGTTTTGCAATCATGCTAATTATAAGAAGGTGCTTGAGGAAGGGACCTTTGTTTTGGGGGAGAGAAGGTCCTTTTATTACTCCATGGTTTCTTGAATTTGACCCCTAACACTATCAATAACAAGAATGCGAGATTGGGTTTATAGCCTGAATTTGCCATTACGTTGAACTTGGAGTACAAGTAGATAGTGTTAGGGGTTTATAGCCTGAATTTGCCATCCATAAACATATTTAGTAGATGATTATTTGGAGTGAGTGCAAACACTCCTTTTATTGTATAAATACTCATGAAATATGAACAATAATTGGGGTGATTAACCTTCCCACAAATATATTCTTGAGTATTTACATGTGTATTGTGTGATTTTTTCAATGTAGTCCTTCTGTGAATGTTGTGTTGAAAGACTTCTTTCAACATTTGACGGTGTTGTCGTTGTGATAACATCCATGGGTCGAGAATCTTGGAGATGGAATTCTCTTGATTTGGTGACAACAACACATGAGGATTCCACCTACACACAAAGAGAGTAGAAACCTTATGAGATGTTGAAGAAAATTTGTAAGTTGAAAATTTATTTTTAGAAGAAAGTCAAATTTCTACATGAGAGATTAATTTCTTTAACATATTGGATGCATGAATCATGGATTATGCTCATGACTTGTGTAAAAAGCGAAGAAAATAATGATTCCCGTATGTTAGATTGTTGATGCCCTTTGGATGATTAAAAAAGAAGATTCCCTAGAATGCTAGGTTGCATGATAAGGTAATGATTGCCTGGTCGAAAACATTTGGTCAAGTGAAAGTTTGTGACCGTCGAAAGAGTTTTTTTGTCTTCTTAATAATTGAAGAGTCATGCTAACAAAGTCTAGTAATTCAATCATGTCCTAGTCAAGCCAAGTTGAGTTGTGCACACATAAATTTTTAGAGTAGTGAGTGAGAGTCATCATTCATATAAATGTAAATTCCAAACCTTAATACCCTGCTAGAGACCTTGAGATTCCTTTGATGACGCAATAAAAGAAAGAAGTCAATCAAATAATAGAGAAATAAGTTTAACTTGGATTATTGAGCACGCAAGGCATTCCAAACGAGCATATTGAACATAGACATTGAGCACTTAATCAAAAACTGAGCATATGAATATTGTAGCACAAGAGTGAGCACTGAGTTATTGCAACATGCTTGAGCAATAGGATTGGGATACTGGTTTGCATAGATTCCAACATTCTTACTAAAATGAAAAGAGAAGAATGCATTCAATAAAGAAACATTAGATGACACAAAGAGATTAAAGAAAATGTGATGCATCAAGAATGAAGGAAATTATTGATCCCCTCGATATGTGAATCGTAGAACAATTCCTTGGGTTGTGACCTTGGAGCCAGAAGGTAGAGAAATGGTAGGTAAGAAGAGTGTAAAGTAAGTCGCTCACATTTGATAGAGAAATGAACCCTACTACAACTACTGTGTATGGATACGTTGCAACTTCGGAAGTTATTCTCGTCAGCCCTGCTGCAACTACTCGTTCAGGTTATCAGTCTAGTATGGGAGAAAATTCCATCAGTAGTAGAGAGAGACAGGTAGTATAAGGTCGTGTACATTGGTGCCTCTGCTCGTCCTGGTTCTCAACCTAGTATGGGAGAAATCCCATCGGCAGTGGAGACAAACATGTAGTAGATGGTCGTGTGAATCATATCCAAGTTCTCATCCAGGTAGGGGAGATCCCCATCGACAGTAGAGACGGACTAGTTGTAGATGAGGCATTGATTGCAGTACTCTCTGATGGATCGTTCAGAGTTGCAGAGCTGATAGATTCATCGATGGAGTGAGTGGACCAGATACATGATGACACTTCTCGACGGATTGAGATCACGTTAACAACCTTCAGCATGTATAGAGATGATCGAGACAACTGTGTTGTGTAGAAGAGATCCAAATGATCGTGATGTTGATGATGACCATGTCCGACGATCGTGATGTCGATGATGACCATGTCCGACAATCATGACATTGATGATGATCATGTCCAAAGAATACCTTCTTTGTTGAAAAGGAGTGTTGGATACATTGCAACTTCGGAAGTTATTCTTATTGTAGTTTTATTGTATTGTTTTGTACCTCCTACGGGAGATTATACTGAAGTAAATATTCATGTAAACCCTTGAAAGAATCGATATAAACCCTGCTGAAGATTACATAAGAAAAAATAATTAAAATAAATTTATTTTTATTTCTCCCCAAGGTAAGTCCTCCCAGTCAACCAAACAAGTCGTCCCAGTTAGGGTTAAAAGTCAGTTTTGTAAAGTGTATAAATAGAGAGGTTAGGCACCTCATTTGGACTCACACTCAACACAAGCAAATTTTCCTAGTCAAGGAGAAGTTCGCTCCAGCAATGAGAAGCAATGTTTTATGGGGTTTTCTCTTAGAGATATTTTCTTCTCTCTCTCTCTTGTTGTACTATGTTCTCGGAATTGATCATCTCTATACGAAGATTATTGGGTTTTCTCCCTATTGGGATTCCCAGTATAAACTCTTACGTTCTTTGTTTCTGTGTTGTCTTTCTTCTAGTGATCCTATTATTTATCTACAATAAATTTCTACTGCTATAATCTTGTAAAAAAATCTAACATGGTATCAAAGCAGTTCTAGTAAAAGCCATTGTCGGGAACTATGTTCGATATTTGAAGGCCTTCCCTCAACATTTCAAGAGAAAAAGAGACTTGGAAAGTTCGCTCTAGGGGAGGCATATCTTCTGGTGAAGGAAGAATAAAATTCTGAGAAGTTTCATTTTTTACCTAATTTCATTGCTACAATTATTGCGAAAATTAGGGTTTCAAGTTCTGAGCTGGTCAGTCCACGGTTTTGAATCGACCTCACCTTCTATCAACTCATCTTGCTAGGGCACATCTATCTGTGAGGTTAGTTTCACAAAATTCTAAACTTCATTTTTTACCTAGCTCCTGTTAGGGTTTCTGGTTAAGATCTGCAGGCAAGATAATTGAAATGAAGGTTGAAGATCATCTTGATGGGGCTACCAACTTCGTATATTGGAAGTCTAGAGTTCTTCACATTTTGGAAGAAACTGACCTCTTAAAGTTCGTCAATGAGAAGGTCCTGAAACCAAAAGCTGAAGAAGACAAGTCTCAGTGGAGGAAGAATAATGCCAGAGCTAAGAAAATACTAGTAGACTCAGTGCAGGACCACATGGTTCCTCAAATCTCATAAATGAAGACAGATAGGAAGATGTTCAAAACCTTAAAAAGGCTATTTGAGCACAGTAGCATCAATGTGACTCTCACATTGAGGAACCAACTATTTAACATGAAGATGGTCGAGTCTGAATCAATTTCCTCATACTTCATGAGGATCACAAAACTTAGGGACACACTGAGATCCAATGGAGAACCTATTGAAGATAAGGAGCTAGTCATGACTACGCTAAATGGGATTCCACCGTATTGGGATTCCATCCAAACCATTAGTGGAGGCACTAAGTTTCCCAAATTTGACAGATTATGGGTAGATTGCACCCAGGAGGAGACGAGGATTGCAACAAGACAAAGACTTAAAGGCACTCAACCTGATGAGAATCAAGCATTCATGGCCCATGCCAAGAAAGGAAAGGGAAAGGGAAGAAAATTTCATCACCATAAGCATCAATATAGAAGACCAAGTCCTTCTCCAAATCAACAAGAAAAGAAGAAGGATCTATCACAAGTACAATGCTTCAAGTGCAAGAAATATGGTCACTATGCAAACAAATGTCAAAGCTCAAGCAAAAGGAAACATGAAGCCTCAATAGATGATGTAGAAGAAGGTGATCATCACAAGGATCAAAAGACTGAATATTGTACAAAATTCTTATTCATATCGACATTATCAAGTATTGTTTCCACCGCTAGTGACACTTGGCTCATAGATAGTGGTCATTCCATGCATATGACTGGATATAAAGAAAAAATTTCAGAAATAGTTGAGAAAGAATCTCATCTCTGTGTTGTACTTGGAGATGATGCCAACTATACTATAAGAATATCTAGGGCTACCTCCCTTCAGCTGGAATCCAAAGATATGTTACATTTAAGTGATGTGCTTTATGTGCCTGGTATGAAAATAAATATTGTCTCCATATCTGCTTGGAGGACAAGGGATATAAAGTTGCATTTTTAGATGGGGAAATACTTGTTTGGCACAAGAACTCAAGCATGGACGCAACAAAAGTAATTGGAGTAAGAGAATAAATCATGTATCGATTGAACACTCCACCAGCTCAAGCGTTAGTTCATGACTCCACTAGCATGGGTGAGCTATGACACAAAAGATTAGCTCATCTCAACTATAGAGCTCTCCCAGCATTAAGAAATATTGTGACGAGTCTACCAGTACTTCACATAGACCATGACGAAGTTTGCAAGGGATGCGCACTTGGAAAGAATACCAAGGGATCCTTCCCAAATAGTGAGAGCAGATTCAAGGATAGTGAGAGCAAATCCAAGGAAATATTGGATCTAGTGCACTCCGACTTGTGTTGACCTATGAGTGTTGCTTCGTTGGGTGGTTACAACGACTATGTAACATTTATTGACAACTACTCACAGTAGACATGGATATACTTTCTCAAGACCAAGGAATCTGAGGAAGTGCTCAAAAAGTTCAAAGAATTCAAAGCACAAGTTGAGAATCTATCAGGAAAGAGGATCAAGACTCTGAGATCAGACAATGGTGGAGAATATACATCCACAGAGTTCAATGGTTTCTGCAAGGAAATAGGAATTAAGAGGGAGCTCACAATTCCCTACAACCCTCAACAAAATGGTGTCGCAGAAAGAAAGAATCGAACAATTGTGGAGGTAGCCAAAACCATGATACATGACCAAAGTCTACCAATGTTCTTGTGGGCATAAGCTTCGAGAACAGTTGTCTATATACAAAACCGATGCCCACACAGAATCTTGAAGAACATGACTCTGGAAGAATCCTTCACATGAGTGAAGCCAAAAGTGGGCCACCTTCGTATATTTGGTTGTCCAATATACATACATGTGCCCAAGGAGAAAAGGACAAAATTGGAGCCTTCATAAAAGAAGGGGACTTTCGTGGGATACAGTGAGTCTTCAAAGGCCTACAAAATCTACATTCCATGATCGAGGCAAATCGAAGTCAACATGGATGTGTCCTTTGAAGAAGAGATGGCTATCCAGAAAGGAAGAGAATCTAACATGGAGATCGATGATAATGAAGAGATGAGATCATCTCCCCCTCTAACAGTTTAGAGGAAGTTACCAAAGGAAGAACCGATTGATTCCATTAATCCAGTTGAGCCAATTGGCGATCCCATAGACATTTTAGTAGGCCAGAAGAGGCCTAGATGGGCACAACAAATGCTACAAGACGTAGAGGGGCATGAAGCTCCACATGGCACTTTTCGAGAAAGCAAAAGACCTCAGAGGTTCTCGAGTTATGTAGCATTGATGAGTCACATCATTGACTCAGAGCCGACCACATATAAAGAAGTATCCAGACACCAAGTTTGGAAGGATGCCATGATGGAAGAATACCAATCCATCATGAAGAATGATGTATGGGAGGTTGTACCAAGACCTTAGGGGAAATCAGTAGTGACTTCCAAGTGGCTTTTCAAGATTAAACATGGAGCAAATGGTAGTGTGGAAAAACACAAGGCTAGATTTGTTGCCAGAGAATTCTCTCAGAAAGAAGGAGTTGATTACAACGAGACATTTGCTCATTTGGCTCAATATACGTCCATCAAAACCATTATTGCTATTGCTTCAACTAAGGGATGGAAGCTGCATCAAATGGATATCAAAATCGCATTCCTCAATGGCGTAATCGAGGAAAGAAGTATATATTGAAGAACCAGATCAATGTGTTGTCTGTGGGAAGGAGTCTCACATCTACAAGCTAAAAAAGGCTTGACTCAAGAAAGCACCCCATGCTTGGTATGGACAGATACACGGATACTTGGTGAGCTCGGGATTCAACAAGAGTGATGCAAATCCCAATCTTTACATGAAAATTGTAGAAGATGAGCCACTGGTTTTAAGTTTTGTATGTCGATGACTTGTTTCTCATGGGAAATGTGAAATTGATTGCATGATGTAAGAAGAAGCTTGCCTTTGAGTTTGAAATGAAGGATCTCGGATTGATGCATTACTTCTTGGGATTAGAAGTATGGTAGAGGCAGAAGGAAAATTTCCTAAGACAAGGAAAATACACCATTGATATACTAAAGAGATTCGAAATATTGGACTGCTATTCCATGGCCACTCCAATGGATGCAAACTTGAAGAAGTTGAGATACTTTGCTTTAGATTCCGACTTGATTGATCCCACCATGTATCACCGGCTGATTGGATCGTTGATGTATCTGACGAACACTAGACTGGATATATGTTTTGTGTGAATGCTCTCAGCCAATTCATGAGTGAGTCGAGGAAGATTCACTGGGTTACCACAAAACATGTACTCAGATATTTGTGTGGCACTATGCGATATGTGTTGAGATATGCGTCAGAATGTGACTTGAGATTGCAAGAATTTTCATATTCATATTGGGTCAGATGTGTGGCAAATAGGAAGAGTACTTCTGAATGTTGCTTCAGTTGGGTTCTGCAATTATTTCCTAGTGTAGTAGGAAGCAGACCTCAGTAGCACTTAGTACTGCAAAAGTCAAGTATATGGCTGCTAGTACAACAGTTAGAGAAGCAAAATGGATTTGAAAACTCCTTGCAGGATTGTTTGGTCAGATTCCAAGACCAATTGTAATTCACTATGATAACCAGAGCTTTGTGCAGATGTCAGTGAATCATTTATTTCACTACAAATTAAAGCATATAAAGATTTGATATCACTCAATTTGTGATATGGTGCAGAAAGGTACGGTCGAGTTATAGTACGTGCCGACATATGACCAGACTACAAATGTTCTTACCAAGCCTCTTCCCAGGACAAAGTTTGAATACTTTCGTGGAAGACTCGGATTAGAAGGGAATGTATCCCTCCTTGAGAGGGAAAGGTGATTTAGACATCTACCTTGCTTCTACACAAGTACCTCTGCTCGTTCTAGTTTTCAACTTGGTATGGGAGAGATCCCATCAGCAGTAGAGATGGACATGTAGTAGATGGTCGTGTACACTGGTGCCTCTGCTCATCCTGGTTCTTATCTTGGTATAGGATAAATCCCATCAACAGTAAGAGGAACAGGTAATAGATGGTCGTGTACACTGGTGCCTCTGCTCGTCCTAGTTCTTAGCCTGGTATGGGATAAATCCCATCAGGAGTAAGAGGAACAAGTAATAGATGGTCATGTACACTGGTGCCTCTGCTCATCCTAGTTTTATTGCATTTTTTTTTACTTCTTACGGGAGATTATATTGATGTAAATATTCATGTAAACCCTTGAAAGAATCAATGTAAACCCTAGGGAAAATTACATAAGAAAAAGAATTAAAATAAATTTATTTTTATTTCTCCCCAAGGTAAGTCAACCTAGTTAGCCAAACAAGTCGACCCGATAGGGTTAAAAGTTAGTTTTGTAAAGTGTGTAAATAGAGAGGCTAGGTTCCTCATTTGGACACACACTCAACACAAGCATGTTCGCCTAGTCAAGGAGAAGTTCGCTCCAGCTGTGAGAAACAGTGTTTTCTGGGGTTTTCTCTTGAAGATATTTTCTTCTTTCTCTCTCTTCTTGTACTCCGTTCATAATTGATCATCTCTATACGAAGGTTGTTGGGGTTTCTCCCTATTGGGTTTCCCAAGACAAACTCTTGTGTTCTTTGTTTCTATGCTTTGTCTTTCTTCTAGCGATCTTATTATTTATCTACAATAAAGCACTGTTCCACCAAGTTTTTGTTGATGTATTTGTAACTTCGAAATGTATTCACTTGTATATCTTATGTATTGTACCCCTATGTTTATTCCGGGAAGTATCTGTAATGTATTAAAGTCATGTCATGCCCCGATGTGCTTATCTGAAGATTCAATAATGTAAACAAGCCATGTCAAGTCATTGTGGGTAACTCTCATATTGTTCAAGGGTTAAAGTCCTCGCAGTTATGGGAACCTAGGGTTATTAGACTATCCTAGAGAAGTCGACCCTAGGTGAGTCATTGTAAGTCGGGGCAATAGTCCCCACCATTGTGTTAAGGATAACCCTCCTTGTTGGTCAGAGGAGGCAAAATCCCCACAAGTTGTGGGGCACTAGGGTTATTAGACACTCCTAGAGATGTCGGCTCTAGTAAGTAATTGTTAAGTGAGACCGACATGTTGGAGTGGGTTTCAAGTGAACGAAAGAATATAAATAGAGAGTGAGCCTCTCTATTTATCACACACACACTCACTCATTGGGGCGCATGAGTGAGAGGGGAAGTTGTTGGGACAAGAGAGAGACTACTGTTGTCGGGAGATCATCTTTATGTTTTCGGGTTTTATTTTTGATGTTGATTCTATCTCTGAGGAAGTTGCGGGGTTTTCTCCTTTATGGTTTCCCCGAGGAAAATTCTTTGTGTCTTTTGTCTCTTGTGTTTTATTGTTGTGCATGTTATTCTCTCAGTTAAAGATCCTAAGATCATAATGCTAGCTTGAATGATAAAAATCTAACATGGTATCAGAGCTAACCTGAAAAGAAGACATTATGCAGCTGCAGAAGCTAGCGCTTCTTAATTTTTGGGTTTCTCTCCACAATCCATCAGCAAAAGTATGCTAGGTTGACTCTCCATTGAAGGGCGCATCTTTCTGTCGAAGCGGAATTCAATTCCGATCATTTTCAGTTTTTGGTGCGGGAAATTAAGGCTTCTTACAGAAGAGGAATTTTTGAGTGAGCCCGGCATAGGATTTCTCTTCTCATCAAAATCGAATTTTAGAGACCTGGGTCAAGATTTTTGGTTGGGTGAAACTCCGGGAAAGTCAAACCCTAGTTTGACCCCGAGCTGAAAAAACCCTAAATACTAAAACTGATAAGTTTTGGTACATTCGCTATATCTCGAGATTGAAGAAGGATCAGGAGCTAAAACTTTCACAGGCCGAAGATAAAATCTTGATTTACAGTGTGTCTAAAATTCAGCCTTAGATTCGCTATATTCTAGGAGATATGATCCCTCCAAGTTAGGGTTCCAGCCTCTTCCAAGAGTCATCCCTAAACAGGACACATGGGGAGAATTGCTATATCTTAGGCTATAAAGGTCCAAATGAAATTTTTGAAGATATTTCAGAAAGGGCACGGACTGTACTTTCTGTGGTCCAAGTGTCAAACCTAGAAGATGAAACAGTGACACGTGGCAGTCCGTACAACTTCATTGTTCTGAACAGTCTTGAAACAGGTCACCTTGGAAAAACAATCATAAGTCCCAATTGGTGAAACCAATTCTGATGAAACCTATGGTGTTAGAACAGGGACAGGCGAAGCTACCTCACTACAAAGTTTCAGACACAGAGAAGCAGTAATTTTGGAGATACAGCAGAAACAGTATCAAGCATTTCTGCAGAAGAAATTGGAAAACTATGGCTTCCTATTCCGGGAGCTTCCCTCCACTGTTTTCAGAAAAGGAATACATTGGACAGCTCAACTTGAAGAGATCTATCTTTCTATCCAATCAGATCTGAAAGATTCCAAGTTTTGAAAATTAGGTTTTCTCTGAAAAACCCTAGATCAGCCAGCTCTGGAACCAGGACGGACACCTCAAATCGGTAAGATATAATCTTTTGCTATTTTCATTTGAGGTTCTCATTTCAAAGTGATCTATCACATCAGCTTGATGAAGTTGACAACTTCCAAGCATGGAAGTATTTGATTTTTCTAAAGAAAATGAATTAGACACCTACATCAGTAGAGAGGTTCAAGTTCCAGAGGGAGATGAGGGTCAAAGCCTTACACAAGAAGAACTTGGTCAAGGCCAAGAAGATCATTGTTGATTCAATCACGAATCAACTTGTACCACAAGTGTCTTCCTTAAAGACACCGGAGATGTTTGACTCCTTGACCAAGCTATTTGAAGGGAAGAACATAAATCGAAATATGACCTTAAGAAAACAGTTGAAGAATGTTAAGATGCAGAATGCAGAGACCATACAGTCATACTTCACAAGGGTCTCTCAAATCAAAGAACAACTTGTAGCAATAAAAGAAGAAGTGATGATAGCCACCTTGAATGGCCTCCCAGGATCATGGGATTCATTCATGTGAGGAATGTGTGCCAGAAGGAAGTGATTACTTTCAGCAGACTCTGGGAAGAGCACACACAAGAAGAAGAAGCTCGACTCATAATAAGAGAAGAGAAGATGGGAGCAACTGAAGATCAAGCTCCCACCATCAAAAGAAGATCCCTCAAGTGATGAGAAATATGAATAACTCAACTCTTGAAGAACCTCTTATCCACCTTAGCATTTGTATAAGAAACTATGCTATTATGAATAAAGAAGATGATGAAACTGAAGGCTCAAGAAGGAGTCTACCCACGAAACAAATAAAGATAAGTATTCAATTGACATTTCATGATATTGTTTTGTTATGCATTTGTTTATATTCAATTAATGTATTATGCATAATAGAATGTTTGCATTAATGACAGTATACTATTAATATGCATGTGATGGGTAAGTAGCTCATGGCGCTATACAACTCTCCATTGCTACTTATCTAGAATGAAACCTCTTTGCTGACATATTGGATTAGTGCACAATCTCAATGTTGTCCTGGTAGAGATGGAAGGCATCTAGAAAATTTCCGTGAGATATGGATGAATGTTGTATTGGCTAAAATAGTTGCATAATCATACATCTTGATGCAAAAGAATTTTTCATTATGAATATACCTTATAAAATGTTTCTACCATACAACTAATGCATTTGACTTGTAGGAAAGATCGCGTAAAATCCCTTAGAAGCAAAGAAGGATGAGACTTGTTCCGAAGAACAAGTAACGACAATTCAAGACGAAGAATAATATGACGAATGCAGCGACATCATTGATGCAGAACCTTCTAGCCATGAAGAAGTAACCAAGAAGAAAGGGAAGACCAGTTCAAAAAGAATGATGTCCAGGATGCAATATCGATACGTGAAGGGAAGTTCGTAGTTTCATCATGCAGTAGATGGAAACATCGTAGGATACGAGGCAAGATTCGTAGCACGAGGCTTATCACGAAAAGAAAGCATAGACTACGAAGAGACATTTGCAGCCAGTGGGAATTGAAACACATACATGATGAGCTTGATGAAGATCTGAACCTTTGCTACAAGGTTGAAGATGAAAGACTATAGAGGATCTTGGTATCCAGTGACCCTAGATGGATACATAGAATATTAGTAGCAGAGGAAGCTACTTGTCATTCCAGTACATAATGTTTCAGTGCATAGACTAAGAAAGACAGAGGAAATATGATACTCCGCTTCAAAGAGAGTGACTGTAGAAGATCCTAAGGTTCGACATGGTGCGACAGGATGGACAGATTACTGATGACTCTAGGTTTTACTGAGAGTAAAGCGGATTCCAACCTTTGCTTCAAGGTTGAAGGCGGAAAACCAGTGATGTTCTTGTTATATGTCGATGACTTGTTCCTGACAGAAAAGAGGAACTCATTAAATTTGCAAGAAGAAGACTTGCTGCCGAGTTCGAGATAAAGGACTTGGGGATGATGCACTACATTCTAAGCATGGGGTGTGGACAAGGGAAGTATGCAGTAGAGATCCTGAAGAGGTTCAGGATGATGGACTGCAAGTCCATGACCACACATATGGCATCGAACTTGAAGCTATTAAGTGTTGCTTCACCAAAGACGGTTGATACTACGATGTATCGTCAGATGATTGGTTCCTTGATGTACCTGACCAATACGAGACCAGATATTTGCTTTGTTGTAAACACATTGAGACATGTTCACCTGATGGTTGCAAAGCATGCAGTGAGGTACCTGAAGGGTACAGTTGAGTATGGGCTCAAGTATGATACAAATCAGAAGATTAACCTGGAGGGTTATGTGAATTCGTATTGGGCAAGGAGTGCCATTGATAGGAAGAGCACTTCGAGGTGCTACTTCAGTATGAGATCAGGTGTGATCTCTTGGTTTGACAGGATGGAGTCCCGCATGGCGCTAAGTAAAGCCGAGGCAAAAGATGTTGCCACTTGTTATTTGGGAGGTAGTATGTTTCTTTTGAAAACTACTATTTGATTTGCTTGATCTGACTTGCATTTTTTATATGATGCAGAGAGGAGCAGTGAAGCTCCAGTTTGTGATCCAGATCGAGATCTCTCGAAAGAGGGAGTTCTAGCATAGTTGGTGAGACAGGTTGTCTGAGCATAAATCCTGGCGAAGCTCGTAGGTTGCTCAGACGTAAAAGCTCGTAGGTTGTCCTCGGATGTAATAGGTCCTGGTGAAGCTCGCGGGTTATGCTTTGGACGTAATCAACCCTTATGTGATTCTATGCTAGAAATGGCCAGAGTGAAGTTTGAGTACTTCAGGGAGAAGCTTGGTGTTCTCTAGATCGAGGTTCCTTCCAAAAGGAAGTGATGAGTCCGTGATGTGCCCTTCCACATGGTTAGAGGATTGGTTCCTTCCATGGTCGGATGTAAAAGTTGTGACATGGTGAGAGGATTGGTTTCTTCTATTGTCAGATGTATGTGATGATTCCACATCTAGCATGAAAAAGGGATGGCTCTGTGAAGACACATCTAGTATTAAAAATGACTAGCTCTGTGTGGATTCCACATCTAGCATGAAAAAGGGCTGGCTCTGTGAAGACACAGCTAGTATGAAAAAGGACTAGCTCTGTGTGGATTCCACATCCAGCATGAAAAAGGGTTGGCTCTGTGAAGACACATCTAGTATGAAAAAGGACTAGCTCTGTGTGGATTCCAAAGGACTAGCTCTGTGTGGATTCCACATCTAGCATAAAAAAGGGCTGGCTCTGTGATGACACATCTAGTATAAAAGAGGACTGGCTCTGTGTGGATTCCACATCCAGCATGAAAAAGGGCTGGCTCTGTGAAGACTCGTCCAGTATGAAAAAGGACTGGCTCTGTGTGTGTTCCACATCTAGTATGAAAAAGGACTAGCTCTGTGAAGACTCATCCAATATGAAAAAGCACTAGCTTTGTGTAGATGCCACATCTAGTATGAAAAAGGACTAGCTCTGTGATGATACATCCAGTATGAAAAAAGACTGGCTCTGTATATGTACATCCAGCATGAAAAAGGGTTGGCTCTGTAGAACTTCCTATGACGAGAAGAATCAAGAGATAGCACCCGTGATGATGATCCAGATTGAGTGATGATCTAGATCCAGTGATGATGATACAGCAGTGATGATCCAACTCGAGTGATGATCCAGATCCAATGATGATGTCCCCGAGATGATCCAGATCCAGTGATGATGTCCTCGAGATGATCCAAATCGAGTAATGATCCAAATCCAGTGATGAAGATGACTTGAAGATGAAGATGACTTGAAAATGAAGATGACGAGATGATCTAGTTAATACAGAGAAGAAGAACAATGCTGACAAATCGTGTCAAGAGAATACCTTCCTAGTTAAGAGGGAGTGTTAATGCATTTGTAACTTCGGAATGTATTCACCTGTATATCTTATGTATTGTACCCCGATGTTTATTCCAGGAAGTGTCTGTAATGTATTAAAGTCATGTCATGCCCCGATGTGCCTATCGAGAGATTCAATAATGTAAACAAGTCATGTCAAGTCATTGTGGGTAACCCTCCTATTGTTCAAGGGTTAAAGTCCCCGCAGTTGTGTGGCCCTAGGGTTATTAGACTATCCTAGAGAAGTCGACCATAGGTGAGTCATTGTAAGTCGAGGCAATAGTCCCCACCATTGTGTTAAGGATAACCCTCCTTATTGGTCGGAGGAGGCAAAGTCCCCACAAGTTATGGGGCACTAGGGTTATTAGACACTCCTAGAGATGTTAGCTCTAGTAAGTAATTGTTAAGTGAGGCCGACATGTTGGAGTGGGTTTCAAGTGAACGAAAGAATATAAATAG
>LPNX010171019.1:271181-317489 GCA_001517045.1 Pseudotsuga menziesii
CGGAGTTTTCTCCTTTATGGTTTCCCCGAGGAAAATTTTGTCTCTTGTCTCTTGTGTTTTATTGTTGTGCATGTTATTCTCTCAGTTAAAGATCCTAAGATCATAATGCTAGCTTGAATGAAAAAAATCTAACAATTTTCAAGACGCGGGAGCGTGGGAGCACGGAAACACACATTGGAGATGTGTAGAGACACTCCAAAATTTTGGGGTATTTTGGGGGACGGGGGGGCGTCGGGGTCTCTAAAATTATAAAAAATTAGAGAAATAATAAAAATATGAACTCCAACATATAAACTCTTATGTTCCCGAAGATTTTAGTGTAATGTAAATGTAATCGTTATAGCCAAGCATATCATATCGATGTTTGTTTCTTTTTATTTGTTTCGATTTCGATTTATAATGACCATTTATTGTAAAAGACTAAAATTTAAGATATACCATTTTTGTTTTTAAGTAAAAAAAATTAAAATTAGAGGGGAGTGGGGGCCTGTGGGAGTCCCCCATTTTCAAGAGGGGGCGTGTGGGAGCCCCCCAACCCGGGAAACTCCTAGACTTGTTTTTCCCCAAGTTTCGTTGAATGGGGGGCGCTGAAAAACGTTTCCCATGGAGCCTTCCCAACCCCCGAGGCATGGGAAGCGCAGGGGGTGCACCCTCGACCTTAGGAGACGCGTCCCCGTGGAACACTGCAATAAAGTTGTATTGCTATAATCATGTAAAGAAATCTAATAGGCCATATGCTGCATAGAGTTACAACCATTCTGTAGAGTAGAGTTGCAGCAAGGTCATAACACCTATGTCACAGGGTTTGTCGATTTTGAACCTTGAAGTTCGAAATTCGACAAACCTCAAGGGAAAAACGAAATTCGTTGATGTTCGAGTTGGGGTTCAGTTATGAAATTTGCAGATCTGCTGGTAGGCCATGGCGGCAGGTAAATTCGTTGTTGCGCGGTCCCGAGATTTGTGGGTTTGATGGTAGGTCGTGCGGCGGGTAGTCCTCCGTCTAAACTGTGCTTCGATTTGTCTATGACACGATATTCTGGCGAGTTAATCCACAAGCGCCGCCCGTTCCGACTCTTCGATTTTTCCATTGTGCAGACGTGTCTTCCGACTTGCAGTATTGTCATTGAATGGATTTAGACAACTTGTAACTAGTGAGGAGGCTTTGTTTGAACCTTGTGCCAGTGTGCCCGACGGGAATTCACTAATGAATGGATATATTATTATAATGTATATATCAAATTTGTAGGTTATTATAGTGTAGAATAAATAGTAAAAGTTTTCTATTTTTTATATATTATATATTAACTATAGTTTTTATATTAGATGTTTTAATTTAAAGTTATTATATTAAATTTATTATATATAGAATATAAAAAATATATTAGATAGGTTAATTTTATAAAATATGAAAAATTTGAAAATATGTATATTGGCGAACCTAATGCCGAACCTCTGAACCTCATCCCGAACCCGATAAAAAAATTGAATTCGAACCCAATTTCAGAACCCAAATTCAAACTCGAACCATGTGACATAGCATAACACCATGGATCAACAACTAAGGAGTTGCAGCCATCCTTATTCATCCTAAAAATTTACTTGCACCGAATTTAAATGTTTTTGGGTGATGTGGACTGACCAAGACCAAAGATGCTCTTGCAGCATAACATCCCCCACGGGCCACTATTATTAATCAAATGTCAACCAAAGACAAATAAGTGAAACAACCAATTAACTACTGGCAATGTGCATCTGTGTTGCATTGCTCATCATAAATATGAACGCCATGAGTAAAAAATACATGTGTGGAGAAAGACTAAAATTGAATACGAGATGTACATTTGGAAAATGTGATATGAAATGATCTTTGAACGCTATTGGGCCAAATCGGGTTGTTTAAGCATATAAGAGTACGAGGCTATGGCTCTTTTATGATATAGGAATTCTTCTGATTCAGTGAGATAGCATCAACATCGTGTGCAACAAAAACAACTACAACTGGGACATGTGAGAAACATTTGGATCAATGATAGTTACAAATACAAGAATTAAATTGTAACAGGGATAAAGAATGAAATAAACCTTTTTGAAGGCATAATGGGTGAACGTCCTAAAGAATAATTGATGGTTCAAGCTCGTGAAGGGATGTATGAAAAAACTTACCAAACATACACTTAACACGCTAGATGTGGTGGGTACTGTACTACAACATTTCTTGAATCTGGTTCAAAAAGAGTCGTAATCTACAGTAAGGGTCTCAATTTTATCAGTGATATAAGAATTCTGATAAGAGTCACTCCGAAGTGCTAATAATCTCTAAGACCCATTGCAATATATAAACAAATATGAGATTCAATGCGTTCTAAAGAGTCACAATCTACAGTAAGGGTCACAATTTTAACAATGATATAAGAACTCTGATAAAAGTCACTCGAGGTGCTAATAATCTCTAGAACCCACTGCAATATATAACCAAATATGAAAATTCAATGGGTTCTGCAAATGGGCCCATGATTATTTTTCATATAAACCCAAGTATATGGAATTGAGTTATTTCTTTAGAGCATCCAACATTGTATTGTTCAGCGTAGAATAGGGTACTATAAAGGAATTGGAAAGTTGGAAACACGGGATCCTGCAATCAATCAAACATTACTTTATATTAGTAGGAAGCATTGGTCACTCTTAGTAAAATAGAGTGACATAAAAGTTAATACTTTTTTTTGCTAAAATATTTTTTTAAATAAACCAAACTCAACCCACTTTTTTTAAAGTCTTAAATGAACCAATAACTTCAAAAATAAATCAGTGTAGATCTATTTTAATTCTGGATCTATCATGTCCTTAGAACTTAGAAGGATCAAATCTCTCGAAGTGCAAACCTTTCCTTAAATCTTGCACTCTTAAAAAGGTTTATCACTTTGCAGATAGCTTAGAACCTGTGACAATCTTCAACATATCTCAGATATCTACACAATATGTACTTACTATTCATTATTATTTTTATTAAAATTATATATATATGTATATATATGTTTCTCTTTGGTTTTAAATTTTAAATTTTGATTAGAGCAGACATTGTATTTTTAAGTTATTAAAGTGGCTCGTGTCAACTGTAAGTTGAGCATGGAAGGAATTACACAACCCCTTACTGGGATATAGAAAGCCCCTGTCAGCGTAATCCTTCAATATGAAGAAGACTAAAGATCCTGGGTGCTAGACTGTAAGTATAATTCATGATCTAGATGACTTCTAGGTGCTAGACTGTAAGTATAATTCATGATCTAGATGACTTCTAGGTGCTAGACTGTAAGTATAATTCATGATCTAGATGACTTCTAGAGGACATTGTTGCAATTTGGCAAATGGATAAAGAATGTAGAAAAGAAACAATCAATGTAACTTGCATCAATAACTTGAATATAACATAAACATCACGATGCATGCTTTTCTTCTGAATCTATATTGCATATCTCTCCTAACACAGTAGTCCAAGTTCTTGCCATCTTTTGCATGGAAAGAGAGTATTCATGCGGGAAAATTATTTGTATTGGAATCTAAAACTCAGACGGTAAGGTTTCACTGTCCTGAGAGAACACGAAGAAAACTGGCATTATATTGATGGAAATAACCAGGAAGTTAAAGGCAAATTTAATATATAGACACGATTACAATTAAGATTCGTGCTGAAAATGAAACTCCAAAGTAGTTATTCTTTTTCCGATTGTTGTGATGTCTCATCCTGCCATGTTGCTTGCCATTGCTGATCGTAAAATGTCGATTCCCTCACTAACTGCTTTACTGTCTCCAAATCTTCATTCTTTCGAATCAATAGAACTCCAACAACTGTAACAAATAATAAAAGTTTGCCGAAAAAACTGCTCGTTTGATCCACAATTCCAACCCCAGTCAAGCTATCAACGAAATAAGCCATGAAGAATCCTATCATTGCTGCTCGACCTGCACAAAAGAAACCAAGTCACAAAGAGTACCAAAGTAAAACATAGATAAATTAATTACACCAATGTTAATGTCAAAGTAAAAAAGGCACATACCATTCAGTAGCTCTGCCTGTGGCAAATGGAACCTCTTCACCCATGACCACCATGGCACTATAGAAGTATCAAAGACAACAGGCTCTTCGTTGCTTGATGATTCAGGGTTATCTTCTAGCCATTTCCTCCTACGCACCTCTGTTAGAAAAATGGTTCAAATGAGAACACATTTCCAAAATCGGCCATAAGCCTTAAATAGTAGCAAAACCAATCCTAATTTACCATTACCAATGTTTATAAATTTTCGAAATGTTATTAGCCACCCAAAATTGCAGAACTCTTTTGTTTTCTAATCTCAAATGTAAACTTTTTTTCCTTTTATCACATTCTAATCTTTTAATGATACAACCTCTTGTCCACTGTCCCCTATGCTTACTTGCAAGGCCTTACCCTCCCTCCTCTTTGTGGCCTTTGTGCTTGATAATAACCAAAATAATAACAGTGGAATAACCCTATCTTGTGGCATCTTGGAACAGCTTCTGGAACTACAAAATCTCCTTTCCTTCCTTTCTACCACAGGTTCCATTCTCAGGGCATTCCTGCATGGGATCTACCTGAGAATCCCCAAAAGTGACTGTCCTAGTCACAGGGGTTTAGATCCCAATGTCACCAAAAATTGGATGGTTTCTGTTTGAAAGAATGATAAAACCTCTCTCATCTCGCACTCAAAAATGTTAATGTTGTAGATTTCATAGTCATTATAGTCCACTGTAGGAAGATTACATGATAAATATTATGCCAAATACAAAATAAAAGTATGGCTACAATGATACAAAATATTGAAATCGAATATGAGGAGCTGATTGTCACAAAACATAGGGTCTATATATATTACAATTATACAACTGAGTGGATAATAAAGATCATTAAGTCATAACCTTCTGGTAATCACTAATAGAATTAAAAAATTATGAATATATTGTGTACACAACATATCTTCCCCTGTTAAAATGCGTTGAACTGATCTAGTGATACAGTGTTGCACACCATACCTGATGAGACTAAAACAACAGTCAATATAAATTCTCATCTCCATCCTAGTGACCCAATTCTCAAGTTGCAATGCCTCTGCCTCGTCCTTTCCTTAAAGATTGTTTCTGATAATAAAGGAGAATCATGCTAATTGATTAATGAATGTCATCAAAATTGCCCCCTAGATTTGTCCTCATTAAGGGCTTTGGTAAATACCGTAATAGTCACTCCCACTCCATACTTTGATTTAATTTGGACATGAGTCGATCCCATTACATCTACTCGGCAACCTCTAACCAATACAATGACTTTAAATTCGCTTTCCCTTTCTCTGTTGGGGATTCAATGCTTCTTCCCTTGCATGAACATTAAATTCACTATCATTAACGAAAGGGTATCATTTTGACATTTGGGTTCACATGACCTAAGAAAAGGGGAATTAGTTTGAATCTGATGGTGCCAAGTATTTTTGTTGATAATTGCACTGAAAGAAGCCAGGTGCTCAACTGTTCAAAAACAGTTTTTCTTGATACATATTAGACTTCCCTCTCAAGTTTCCTATATATGTTTCACAAGTTTCTGGAATGCGGGTACATTGGGTACGAATATCCGGTATGGTTAGAAGCTTTGCCCAAATTTGCAGGAAATGTAGGGTTGGGAGCGGCAATAACATATATTAATTTTTTTAAATATATTTTTAAAAGTTAAAGAGTAACAAAAAACACAATTGATTAATTTCATAGCTTAAACTATTTTAGCCAATTAAGCCTCTAGCAGTGTCATGAAATTCAATCATTTTAAATTTGCTCACTCTTTTAGGTCCACATTATACAAAAATTGGGTTTGTGTGACCTAAAGTAGACCCTAACTATGCACGACTCTAGTGCCATGGTATGTTTTGTAAGTTCGACCTGCAACTTTATCCCATTGTATGAGTTTGTAAAGGCAAATTGCATATATGTGTGTGTGTGTGTGTACGAAGCACCAATAGCTTCATAAATCATAAGATTCAATATTTTTATAATTCCCTGTTCCAACTCCATCTCTATTATTGCTCTTAAGAGTGCTTAGTATTTGGGTGCCTCTGCGGTTTTTTGATGGTAACTACTACTTCTCGTGTGAATGAACTTGATTGTTTCAAGTTAAACTAACAAAGTAACAAACTTTCAAAGTCTTCAGTATTTTGAGTTTGATGTGGTTTATAATCCTAAATTGCTATATCAATCAATATGAATAACATAAGCTAGCTATAAACATGAATTAAAGTTGTTCAATATCTTAGTATGTAGAAAGATCCATGTTTATTCACTTAAGTACACTGTCAGCTTATATTTTGAGTGTGAATGGATCTAAACATTTAAGAGTGGTGAGCCCCCTTAATTTATATAACCTTGAACACTTTAAAAATGGCATTATTGATAAATTCAATTGAATTTTTTTATTATTGGTGATTTCCTGGCACAATAAACAATAATCATTCCATTAATTTTCGACACTTTTCTTATGATTTTGGGCTCCACCTGGTCAGGGAGCTTCTACAAGCTCCCTATAAAAAGGGAGCAGCTAAAGCAAGTTACCGAAAAGCTCCCAAAAAGCTCCCAAGCTCCCACAGAAGCTTCCAACAAAAAGAGGACGTTTCGTACCAGCTCCCAAGCTCCCAGGAGCGGGGAAATGCCAGGTACGGGTTGCCAAAATCCCGGGAGCAGTACCTGTGCAACATCCTCTAGGCTCTGACCACTAAAGGGTAGGAAACTTTTTCTGCAAATAAATCAACTGTCTTGTTTAACGAACTATGCAAAACAAAGTTTTAAGTTCTAATTACCAACAAAAATGATGCCTCTTTGGTCATTCCAAAACGGAAGTTTTCCCTTTTCCCAAACTAAAGAAGATAGCAAATCTCCCAAACTGTATCTTTCTTCATTTATACCCATTGCACTTGCAAGTCATTCGAAATAAAAATAAAACCATGTATTCCTTGTCCAATGGAAGCTCCAGTAAATGTGAATATGATCATCTTCCTTTGCCACACATACAGGGCACAACAATGGGCAAATATGTCGTAGACATGACAATAATATGAACCATAAGGTTACCTATGTTTTCACAACGAATGCCCTTCAAGATGTAGACAACTCTCTAATATCACTTTAATTGGTATTAGCAAGCAAGAATTTGAGGCTGTAATGTAACTAATAAGCATGCTTTAATGACAATAGAAACAAGTGTGCTTGAGAGACATTTAGTCTATTAAAAATCTATTCCCCAAGTGGATTGAGAGGAAAAAAGTATGAACTTAATTGATTATAATTGATAGATTTGTGCATAGAGCTATGGTCCAGCAATAAGTTGGAGTGCTTATGGTGATGATGACCTATATGTTCAAAACCCAACAAGTGTGCCCCCTGTATTAATTTGGCTAAAGGCGTACCAATCCAAGTGCAAATACAGAGTGACTTTAATGGACTAGACATGATATGTGCCTAAGCACGCTTTTGGTCTGTGACAAGCCTTGAGTGTGCCCAAAACCACATGTGCCCAACTCTTTCCAAGTCTTCTTGCATTTAACCCTTTGACCATGACCAACACCCTCCCTTTCCTTGTGCTTGTACCTGCCTGCACACACAACCAACGCCTGATCTACAGTCCACCATTGATCCTACATAGTCATCTAATCCATATCCCGCCAACTCAATTGACAGACGAACATCTAATCACATGCATCACCTTCAACTTCATCAAGACACATCAATAGTATCTTAAATTGAGAGAATTGTCGTGCTACCCATTCAGGGTGATCAAAATTGACCTGCTCTGTGCCTGCATCAGTGATTACGTTAAAATGAGTCAAAGAGCGCCCAGTTGACATGCTTCTTGGATTTGAGGGATCATGTTTCCTCATTTTATGTGTTTGAGCCTGACCTTGCAAATGCCTCATCAGTTGCATTTGATTACTCTAGCTTCTATAAATATGTATCATGTCATTTGTAAATGGTTCTACAAATATAAAGTTTTGGGTTTGAAGTTCTTACTGTGTGAGATCAAGCTCTACACAGTAGATCTCACGACTTGATCCACAATGATATTGCACACAGCTTCAATTATGCCATGCTTTCTAGCTCATTCATTTCTAGCAGCAATAGATGTAACATTCAATAATCCAGTGTTCTGGTGTTATCTGTTTGGGGATTGTATTCTAGAATATTGTTGTCATGTTATGTGATGATGGTTCATAGATTTTTAATATATCCAAGGTTATGTGATGAAAAATCTATTCCCTATGTGTAGTCATCAACGCACTTTGTCCTATTTGGATTGGGTTCATTTGGCAATCAAAACCCTTCAAGGTAAAGATCAACAATACAATTTCAATGCTTGAGGGGAAGATTAATGCAAAAGAACCCTATGAGCGCTTTAGCATGCTACAAACCTATTATGATGCCAAGAACTTCGATGATGCGGAGAAGATCAAGCTCGTGATCATGAAGATAATATCTTTGATAGGCAAGGATTGGTGGGAAGTGCATAGTCAACACTCAACAGCGTGAAAAGTGTGTTGAGCCAATGATTGCATGGGGCGGCTTCAAGGAAGCGATGCACGACAAATTTTATCCATTGAAGTATTGTGAAGATCAATACATGAAGTGGCAACAATTGCACTGCATGAAGAAGTTCCACGCTTTCATGGCTTGTTTAAACATTAGAGAGGAGGAAATAAAACTTGTTCATAAATTAGATGGTAGAATTCTCGACTATGAATACACTTTGGGGATACCCATAGAGTAGGATAGATCCATCTTAAAATTGATCTATTTAGTATTAAGCATTGAGAGAGATCAA
The DNA here is from genome assembly GCA_001517045.1 of Pseudotsuga menziesii. Classification (NCBI taxonomy): domain Eukaryota; kingdom Viridiplantae; phylum Streptophyta; class Pinopsida; order Pinales; family Pinaceae; genus Pseudotsuga; species Pseudotsuga menziesii. The sequence continues at coordinate 280,046 of LPNX010171019.1, forward strand.
AAACCTCAACCTCAATGTGTTTGCACTTGAAAACTACTTGATAGACATTAAGGTTTGCAACTCACCATTTTCAATGCTTTCAAGCATAATATATCCAAGGTTAAGATGGGTATACACTATCTTATTTATAGTTATTGTTTAAATATGGTAAAAATTAAAATAAATAATATGTCACTTTTTCTATTATGGCAATTTACAAAAACAAGACACAGGCTCTCATTTTCACTTTCTTGTATTAGCAATATAACACAGAAACATGCACACATCTCAAGCCACTTGGGTTGTAGAGCACCTTGTTTCTCTTGGTGCAATTAGCAACCAAGATGAGTGAAAGTACAAGCTCAAACAAAATGCCAACTCTTCTAGTGATTAGTGTGACCAACAACATTGTCCCACCAATTGCAACAAACAGTGCAATAAGAATCAAGCTCGACATAGCCTAGATAAAACTGTGCAGCCTGAAAAACCATCCATGCCAACAAAAGAAGGCCAAATGAGTTGTCACCAACAAAAGAAACATAAGGGCATGAGAAGTGGTGGGATACTCATAAGATATCCAATCATGACAAAATAGGATGTCACTAGTGTCAAACTCTTTTAGCACAGTTTGGTTATCCTCTTGAATAGAATCACAAAGGAAAGAAATTGCATTCTCTGCACTTGAATCCTCTAGATTTGGTATCATGACAAACACAAACTTCATGCTCATCAAGCACAATTTAACTGAGGGAAGAAAAGGAGCACATGTTTTATAGTCAAAAGCGAGATGATCAATAGCCTTTGTATTTTGATGTTGATAATGAAAGTCGGAAGAATCTGGTCTCCTTGACCATTGTTCAGCAACTCAAATTGATCCAGAATGGATCTCCACAAGTATTGTATGAATTTATTAATGCCTAGATGGGGGAGATTAGAATTGGGGGACATCTTAAAGATGGCGTTGACTTTGTCAAACTTGGGTCATCAACGTCCAAGACATTTTCAGGGCCCTAAACATTGTTTTTGGGGCCTAGTGCCAAATGAGGCTTGTTGTAGGCTTTCCTCATCCAAGGTGGAAATCATTCTCTCATTTAGGTCTTTCCAATGAGCTAGCATGCACCTAAAGTGGATTTTGCTTGCAAACGTTATGGCCTTGCAAGATAACAGTCCAAATATTTTCCACATGTTCAAGTGGCAACCATATTAGCTCACCATAATTTGAATATGGGGAGTTAGTAACATGTGGGAATCTACTAGAGACTTCTAGAAGCATCATGGATTTGATGCCAAGAGGATTTCAAAAATCCTAAACCTAAACTTAATTCTAATATCAAAAACCTGGTAGAATAGGGGGAAACGGTTGAATTTTTTACTAACCACTGACTATTCCATAGTATGAGTAGGAGTGTAGAGGAGATATTAACAAAGTGGAGAGACAAAAGCATATTATAGAGGACCATAGAAGACCATTGTCTCTCATATCTGAATGTTGGTTTTCCCATATGGGTTTCTAGGGTAAATATTTGTCTTCCATTGTGTGGTTTTTCAATTGTAGTCTAATTCATGTCACAAGAGTTAAAGCTCCAAATGGTATGTTTTAGTTTTTGTTAAAGCATTCAAAATACAAAAGGACAGTTGCACAGTCGACATAGGCTCACTATAGTTGTTTTAGTATAGATCTACTTTGGTGAGCCAACCATTGGAATATCACAGGTGGTTTATAAATCACAAATTAGCAACCCAACCCTGCCGACATGTATACAACATCTAATGGCTCAATTAAGGGAAGGAACCATGTATCATGCACCAATGTATTTTTTAGTATACCGTCTATCTTTCGAAGGATGAAGAGATGTGTATTTTTTAGTATACGATCTATCTTTCGAAGGATGAAGTGATGTGGGGTGTTGCACCTCTAGAGATTTGCAACATTGTATTAGGATAGCCATATATGTGAGAAAGGCATGGAGTCTAGGAAGTTGCACCCTTGGAACATTGTCCTTGACATCAAAAAGAAATTATTTTGTGTTCTTGAGCTAAAACATGGGATATATCCCTAATTCCTACAAAACAATGTCGCAAGTTGACAAGTCATACAGATAAATTCCTTTGATAAGTCATACATTGAAATTACTTGTGTTGACGATCCACCCAACACTGCACACGAGAATGTTGTGCATGCACAAGATTCCAATGTTCTAATTCTTGTACAACCAAAACAATTATTTGCACTTTTGGAGTAGTATATTGATATATTCAAGGACCTTCAGGAGTTTTAGTTTAGTGCAAGGTCCAACACAAGATTGATTTAGTTCTTGGAGTGTCATTTACCAATGGAACATTGCACCATTGATCACTGCCAGAGAATATAGAAATATGATGATAGATATGGTATCTCTATAGAAGGGACATGTTAGGTCAAGTTTGTCACCCTATGGTGATATGATTGTGCTCAAGCCAAAGAAAGATGGTTCTTGGCATCTATGCATTTACTATTACCCCTTGAAAAACATCACAACGAAGAACAAACACCCCATTCCTTGGATCGACAACCTTCTTGACACTCTAAAAGGAGAGAAGTATTTCACCAAAATCAAACTAAATTTTGGCTACCACAAGGTTCTCATTGACCCTTGGGATGTTGGGAACACCGCATTCAATGCTTAGGATGGCGCAACCTTCAAGTGCCTTATACATGATTCACAAGAATATTAGTTGTGGTTTATCTTAACAATATGTTGATTTTTAGGATGACATAGGAAGAACACCTTGTACTAAAGACTATGAACAAACACAAGATCTTTGCAAACCTGGAGAAATTTGACTTTTCCATGAAGCACATATGGTACCTTGGTTTCATTATTGATGATATAGGAGGGCACGTGGATCTAGATAAGGTCCGTGTCTTTCGCCACTTGCCTACCCTAACCAATTTGACAAAGTTGTGAAGTCTTCTTGAATTGGCCAACCTCTACAAGAAATTTGTTTTGGGATTCTCCCACATTGTTCACACTGTCCATTCTCTCTTACACTAAAATGCCAAGAAGATCGTGTTCCATTGGGATAAAACACAATGACAAGCCTTTGAACAATTTAAGTGAGGATGTGCTCCACACTAATCCTACAACTACATGATCTTCACTAGCCCTTTAAGATCTAAACTAACACCTTAGAGTATGCGCTCAACAATATCCTACCATAGCATGGACACCCCATTGTTTACCACTCTAACTTTTTTAATGAGGTCATCGAAAACAATTTAGCCTATGATCAAGAGCTCTATGTGATATCCAAGATTGTCAAATAGTGGCTACATCACATCTTGAGTAAGGAGATTGTCATACATTATGACCATAAAAGATTTTTCGTTTGTGTAGACACTGAGAAAATTGCAAAGTGCCAGTTGAAGTGGATGACCTTTACAATAGTTATATCTAGCGATCAAGCATAAACATGACACCTCCAACTAAGTAGTTAACTATTTGAGTTGACCACAAGTACATGCCTTATTGACTATTTTGGACACTTGTGAATATTAAACACAAGATTAATGAACCATTATGAAGAAAATATAGTGTTTTCACATACCTAAGTTTCACAAAACGTGCAAATGGGTGCGAGTTTCCAAAGAGTACAGTTTCTAAAATGGGTTTGCATTGAATTGAGAGCCCCCAACATACTGAAACGGGAAACATGGTATTTAAGTGCAAAAGATATAAATATTTCAAAAAATATATTTTATTTTAAAAAAGGAACATTATCTATGTACATCAATGTAGATACAAACCACTGGACAACAAATAGGCAAAGTTTGCTCATGTATATAACATGTAAGGGTGAATATAGCAAAATGCCATAGACATCTAGGTTTTGTAATACATATAATTGAAGTTTTGAATGAAAATGCATAAAGATTGATGCTCTAAATGGCCTTAAAACTCTACAGTCAAAGACTCATCATACTATAATCAAATGAATACATAACTATGGCACATTAGTTTGGCTCAACCAAGTCTAGGAATCTGAAATTCGTTTTCTCTTAGTGAATGGATTTAACCCATATGGTGTTTTCAATCAAGTGGCACATGCACCATTGGGTAGCATATAGGTTTCAATTAGTTGGCACCATTGGGCATCATGTAGGTTTCGGTTAGTTAGGACCACTGAGCAACCTATTCCTCTTCAAGGCTTCAATCATGGATTACCCAATGCTTAACTCAAAGGATGCAAAGGGGAGGGGTATAAGGCCTTGTTTTGAATATATGCTAAAATGTTGGAAAAACTGTTAACTATGTTGAAACTGAAAGCATTAAAAACGCCAATTTCTATCTTCCCTATGTGAGGTCCAATGGGTTTTATATCATCACCAAACATCCAAAAATGGGGGTCCCACTTTAGCTTTCAATGTTCAAATTTATGTTAATGAAAATAAAATATAAATAAAGGCAAATGAGAACATTAATTTTAAGAATTAAGATTAAAAATTTAATGGATTATTTTTTTCACGTGTTTTTTTCTATGTTTTTGGTCGTTCAAGTTATTTTGTGGGCCCAAAACACACATTGTCTACGTCAAAACAGCTGGAAATACGTGTTTGAGATTCAAGGCATGTTTCCAAACCACAAAATGCCCTCTAAAACATTTTAGGGCATTTTGAGTTGCATTGAAATGTGTTTCAAGCCATTCCAAAACTCATTTCCATGTTTTGGGATGATTTAGCACAAGAAACTAGGGGATCAAGCGTTTCCTACAACTTAAGCTTGAACTTATGCAACTTTTCTCCAAATATCCCCATGACCAAATTTTCATCTGGGTAACAACTTGTTTTTCCTTATGTAACTTTGTTCTAGTCAAACACATGTGAAACAAGGTTATTTCAAAAACACATGTGAAACAAGGTTATTTCAAAAGCACATTACTCCAAGAAAACAAGTCATTGCCTTCCTATATATATATATATATATATATATATATATATATATATATGGGAGGAGTTATATTTCATCTCCCACAAGTGTGTGTGGTTAGGGGCATNTGGCTTGGTTCATGGTTTGAAGTTGCAATGGTATTGCCTTCCAACCCATGGTATTTCATTAATGGATGGCATTTAGTATCATCTTCTTGGTTAACCACATGTTGGGATTTCTTGCATATATATACATACATATATATATATATATATATAAGGGAAAAACCATGGGTAGGAAAGTAAAACCAAGGGTTGAAAACCACCATTATCTCTAAAATGCTTTGAAATTTGTGCTAATAGGATGAGCGCTCCACCTAATTCCATGTTTCACATTATAATACATCCATCCAAGTTTAAACACTATCAAAAATAGCTAGGGCATTCAAGCAATCCACTAGTCGAACAATGGTCAAGACTCAAAACCATATGAGCGCTCAACATAGGATCGATCATAGCCCATTTCTTGATAAAGTGGCATATGTATGAAACACTCCAATATCTTCTAGGTTGTTCACACTGCGAGGTCTCCAATCATAAAAACACATTGATCATCATGCTAGAAATATGTGAATAAGGTCACATATGCTAGGAACGCCACCTCCAAGTAACAACAACACACAAAACATTGTCATGGGCTAGGGAGTTTGTATCCTAAGCCATCCACAAAGCAACAACCATACATGTATGTACACCATAACACCACCATAAATGCACGAGTAATATCATCTTGACATGATCAACAATATATCAAGCACAACATCAAGCTAACCCATCAACCACCAATGCGCAACCATGAAGAAAGAACCCAGCCATGACAGCCTATCACCAAGGAGAAATAGATCTCCTCCAATCCATTGTAAGTGCCATCCTCATTAAGCTACCAACTTGCAAATCTCTAAATTGTGTGCTAAGAATCACATATGCAATCCTATTGCAATATGAGGTGTAAGAGAGAGTACAAGGCATCTAAAGCCCCCAATTGACATTGACTAGAAGCTTGTGCATCACCTCCATCTAATCAAGGCATTAATAAGACGACATGCCATTTGTGACATAGGGTCACGTAACTCTTTTAGATTATTAAGGTGAGTCAATTTCCTAACAAGCTAAGTATTTTGAACTTCAGAGAGTGTGAGAGGTTTCCTCACTTGCATTTATACTACCAACACAATGGGAACCATTGCTACTCGAGGAAGTAGGAATTTGTGCCTTAGCATGCTTTTGGTTCACACTGAGCCTCTCTCGACCTTTATTGTGCCTAAAACAATGTGTGCCCAACTCTTTTCGAGTATTTTTGTGCTCAATCTTTATGTGACTAATACATACCTCTTGTCATGCTTGTGCTATCCTGTGCACAACCAATGCTTGATCTACATCACACCATTGATCTTGCATCAACATCCAAAGCTCCAGTAACAGATCAATATCCAATCATGTGTGCCGCTTCAACTCCAAAAACTAATCAACATCCAACCATGCACACCACTTCAACTGCAACTCATCAAGGCACATCATTAACATCTAGCAACTGAGAGGAATGACACACCTACCATTCGGGTTGATCAAAGTTGACCAGGACCGCACTAGCGTCGGTGATCAAGTTACATTGATTCAAAGAGCGCCTAGTCAAATTGCTTCCTGTATTCAAGAGATCATGTCTCCTCATTTAATGTGTTCGAGAATGACCTTGTAACTATCTTATCAATGGCGTTTGATCACTCCGGATTATATAAATATGCATCATGTTATTTGTAAATGGTTCCACAATTTTGGGTTTGAAGTTCTGATTGTGAACTCTTTGCAAGACTGAGCTCTACCCAATCATCTCATGACTTCCATTGTGCCATTCTTTGTAGGTAATTCATGTTTACTGATAATAGATGTACAATGGAGCAACCGAGTGTTCTTGTTTGTTATCTGTTTGGGGAATGTTCTCTAATTTGTTGTTGTCCCATTATGTGTTGATGGTACACACTGAACTCCTTGAGTCATCGGCGCAGTTTGTTCTTTTATTTGGCTTTTATAAATTCCGCACTTCTTATTGTTGAATCCAAATAAGCTTCCACCTAGCAAGATTGTTGTTTACAGTGATCGCACCCCTGTTGCACTCTTCCAAGTTCCATTACAATCTGCTTGGTTTGCTTGGATTAGTGTAGCCAAGCTGTGCAGTTCAACAAGTTTAACCAAGCTAAAGAGTAGCACACAACTAGGGACCTGAATCTGTCTTAGCACTGCTCAAGATACACCACTCATGGCATCTAATAAAAAAAAAGTTTTCGCTTGTAATAATGATATGTATGCAGGAGAGAAGCCCACCCACAAGACAAAGGGCCATTTTTCAATTAAGAAAAGAAAAAGAAAAAGAAGAAGAAAGAAATCACTCATAGCTTCGATTTATCAGTGAAGATGAATCAGAGAAATTCCAGGAACTAGGGAATGTCTTACGGACTAAGATATTTGGTATAACTATATAAATTTTGATCATTTCTCAATTTCGATTGTGAAAAAGATAGCCACTTTCCAGTGAATAGCCCCCAATATTTTAATATCTCTAAGTTGTACAAAAGTTCTTAATGTCCATTCTCAACTGATTTTGCAGATTTAACAAGAATCAGACCACACAAACATTCTGTATACAAGGAGTATGACACAGGGACATCACTCTTAGCTTCCATAAAAAGGCAAACTTCTTCATAAACTAGAACGATCAGTTCATGCCGCACAGGTAAAGGACAGCATCATTTGAATGAGATAATGAGCATAAGCATAAGTGCAAGCAATGTCAATCTATGATCATGCATATCCTGGGAAAGCAAAACCCAATTACATAGGAAAATTAACTTGGGATTGGTGTAGAGCTTCGGGGGTGACCAGAGCCTATAAGAGCCTTGAACTTTATCATCTCAAGAAGCTCAAGCTTCTTATTTTACAAGCTTTAACTGTAGAAGAGATCATCAAGAAAAATTCTCAAGAGAGGGAAAGCCAATAGTTGCAAAAAAATTTCAGCCCCGGCATGCTCTCCTGAGAATGTTAGGCTGTAATAAACTTAAGTAGACTCTCCCAATAGGGTTGTACTATAGTATACATGATGTTTCTTAACGTCCATACTTACAAATTAAAATATAAAAATACAAAAAATAAAATCCATACTGTAAATAATACTTGAGAAAAAATAACCAGCATTAATTATTATTTATACAAACAGCATAGATCCAGGTTATCTCGCATGCATCTCAATTTCTTTTAGGTTTTTGTCAATATTCGAAATCAATAATTGCAATTAGGTCTGGCACGCTCTCCTGATATGTCAACCTATAGAATCTTAAGGAGACTCTCCCGAACCAGGGTGGTACAATATCTTAACATTCTTTCACTAAGCTCTCCACCTACAGGTCTAGCTCGGGTGGTCCTTCTTGCACTTAGTTTTTGTTAATAATCATAAATACAAAACACGCTATTTAAGTTTATAAATGAGCAAGAAGAGGATCTTACCGGCATCAATCACAGCATCCCAATCCATTTTGCCATCTTTAATAAATTGCTGAAGATTCCATGTACCATTCTCCCACCTGAGATCTTCAAACTTTCCATTGACACTAGAAGAGGCGGATGAATCTATCCCAAGTACTGCAGCAGGACTAGGGTCCTTTCCCTTTGCCTCAGCCCCTGTGAGTGTCCCCCCTCTCTCCAAAGGAGAAGGCTTCCTGCTCTTGCTGGCCTCCTCTGCCTTTTCTGCAGAACTTGCCCCTGTCAGTCCATTGCCATCTCCAGAACTTTCCCCAGATTCACTGCCCTTCACTTCCATTACAGCATTTACTCCTCCTGTTCCATTATCTTCTGCGTTTACCACAGGAATCACCCCACCACTTCCACTTTGCTCTGCCTTCACTGCAACTCGGGGCCTTGTCTTTACAAAACTCAAGTACCCAAATGTCCTAAACAAGTCAGCCCCTGAAGTTCTTGAAGGGATTCCAGAGAGGCACGAAGGAAGAGAACTCAGTGTGGGTTTTCTGCATGTGGGTTGTTGCAGAAGGAATGCAGTTGGTCGTGGTATCGTACCAGCCATGGATTCTACTGTGTCAAGACACTATGTAGTATGTAGTCAATTATACAAAAGCATGAATTGGGTCCTAGACAGAAATGTAAACCGCCAAAGAAAACTACTTTACTGTCTTCTTGGGGAACCAGGATATTAGATTGGGAATCGATGCAAAATGAGAAAAGTACAGAATAGTGGTCTAGAAAATGTGGGGATCAGGCCACCTGCACTTTTCTCAAGATGCCAAGTCGAACAGTCGACCATTGAACGAAAAAAGAATCGGCCAAAATTATCAAATTATCATCGGTATCGAAATTCAGCAGGTTTCATCAAATTCGTGTTTAGCTTCGAAGTCCAGTCCTGGCACTACATCAAATATGTGGAGTGCATATATAAACATACGTCACATGCTGCTACTTATCTGTTACCCCTCAGATATTATCATGATAGACACTTCATTTTCTCATCCAATACAACCCCGAATTTTAAAGTGAAAATTAAGATAGATACTGTGCTTCCACGCATATGTTTTATTATATTTTCTTTAACCAAATCGAGTTGATGATATCGTTTTTTCTTTCCCGGTTTTGTGAGGTGGGGCACTTATATTTTCTTTAACCAAATCGAGTTGATGATATCGTATTTTTTTTCCAGTTTTGTGAGGTGGGGCACCATTATAGAGGGTTGGTCCACCTATTAAGTCAATATTAAAATTGAGATTACAAGTTATATTAAAAGGCAGGCAATAGGAAGTAGGAATTGAACATAGGTCTATTCCATTATAAAGATTTGATAATTTTGAGCTAACCAATACATTGTCTTAGTTGAGACTAATAATATGTTCATATAATAATAAAAGTAATGATAAGTCATAATGTAAAATAAGTTTTATTTCAATGGGTTTATATTCATTTTCATCCAAATGTAATTAGAGATTTTTTTGTTGTTAATATGGTTGTGGATTAAACCCCAACTTACCTCTCCTACCCATTTAAATCATTTTTTTAACTTTTTCCATTTTATTAGTCCCTTACCTAATTACTATGCATGTAAATCAAAACTACTATTTCACATTTAGCAGTGTTAAGATGGGTTAGGGGTGTATTTTGACGAATCAAAATCTTACTATTTTATATTTAGCCAAAGTTTTAAGTTGAGTTATGAATGTATTTTGACGAATCAAAATTTTTGATGTTTTATTTAATCTCATTTGATGTTTTACTTAGTATCATATTAAATTAAAAAAAAACATAATATTTTGGTTTAAAAGATAAATAACATAATCTAAACTTTAGATATGATTTATGATCCTTGCATCCTTGATTTATAGCAATGAGTCATCTTGGTAGTCTTAAATGTTATATCTAAATTAAATTTTACATATCATCTATTATCCTTGCATCCTTAATTTACCAATGAGTCATCTTGGTAGTGTGACAATCTCCATACTACTTCACGTTCTACATATCAAGTTCACCTTACACATGTCATAGCGTTACATAACACATGTCATGGTGTTTAGTTTTCACTTTTATGATGTTGCCACATGTATATACATTAATTCGTCTTTTACTTTAATCCTTGCACTGCCAAAGTTTACTTTTACATTAATTCGTCTTTTACTTTAATCCTTGCACTGCCAAAGTTTACTTTTACATCAAGTCTTAGAGCTCCTTTTCTTACATTTTCCTTTTCTTTTCCTTTTTATTTATCTTTTATAAATTCTTATTATCTTTCTATGATGGTATTCTTTTTTTATTTTAATTGTTTTTTTTTTAACAAAAGCGGTTAGTTTTATTGAGAAGAAAAGCAGGTTTATTTTGGCAAATACCAATCAACCTTTTTTAACAAAATCGTAATAGCCAAAGCCATATTATTACATTTCTAAAAGAGATAGGCCATCCGAAATACCTAATCACAAGATCCATTTACGGAATAGAATGAAAGAGACTGGGTTCCCCATTGATGCTGAGAAAACCTTGAGGAAGGAGACAAGCCTTGTTTGCAAGGACATCTGCAGAATTATTTAATTCCCAAAGGATGTGGAATGATTCAAACTTAACAAAATATTCCGAAATACTCCTAATTCTTTGAAGAATTATTTTCAAGGCAAAATTACTAGGATTATCCGAAGAATTAAGAGCTTTTATCAAAATCTCATAGTCGTCATATATTTGAACTGATAAGAAGCCATTCTTCTTAGCCAACTGTGTAGCCATAAGCAAACTGTAAAATTCATCCTGATTGTTGGACAATGTGCCAAGTCCCCAACAAAATTTGATAAAGAGCATTCTGTCTGGAGAGATAATCAGACCACCGGCACTGGAGATCCCAGGATTCCCTTTTGAAGCACCATCGGAAAAAAATAACAACTGAAGATGACTTCGACCAATTCAAATTAAATTCATCTAAACCCCCTCAAATCCGCCATGGAGGAATCAAGCCAGGTTTGGACAAAAGTTTTCCAACATCTGAAAGAGTCCCTGACCGAAGAGAGGACGACAAGTAGGAGAGCGAGCTACCGATGGATTTTGCTATCCACGCAAGAGGTTTTCCAGCGACAATCTGAAATTGAACACGCTGATTATTGAAAACGCAATCATTCCTAGCCAACCATAACGACCAAAGACTATACTTCAAGATCGAGTGCCAACTCTTGTGGAAGACTGCAGCATGATTCTTAGATGGACAGCAATTATGCCAGGCTGTATACAACTCTTTGACTAAGTTATAATGAGGAAACAATATCTAAACTCCCAGGAGGACCAATGCCCAAGCGTTCCGAGAGAATACATAGTCAACCAAAAGGTGTTCGGTAGACTCAAAGGCAGAATTACAAAGAGGACAACGGAAAGGTCCATGGAACCCTCGCTTTAGGATATTTTCTCCAGTAAGTGGCTTATTCTTCAGAAGCAACCAAATAAAGAAATTTACCTTCGGCATACAGTGAGCCTGCTAGACAGAATGCCAAATCGTTGAAGAGAGGGATGACAAATGGATGGCTAAAGAGCTTGATATGCATTGGCTACTGAATAATTCCCATCATGACCCCAGCCCCACTAATATTGATGGGAACGATGAACCAGAGCTAAACCAGAAAGAAGGGGGAGCAGCAAGGAGAACTAAGAATCGAGTCTGCCTGGGAGATCCGAAAAGTTCCAACCTGCCCAATGACCATCATTATCCCAGATGCAGATGTCTGCCAACCTTAATAAACCTTTTTTTTTTTAGCAATCCAATAGCTCTGAAATCTGATAGATTGAGGAAAAGGGAATATTGCCAAAGATACGATCCTCCCAAAGTAAAGTCTTCATACCATTACCTGGAAATATAAATAGTTGTTCACTGAAAAATTCTAATCCTTTCCTACAGGAATTCCAAATTGCTGAGCCTGAAGGAGTATTAGTACAAGAAATATTTCTTAGAGAACCTCCTTTCAAATACTTCATCCTGAAAATTCGGCTAACTGGATTCTTTGGATCCCCAAAAAGCTTCCATATCAACTTACCAGACATAACCAAATTAGCCAGACCTGGATCACGAAGTTGTAATCCTCCAACTAAAATAGGACGCTTGAGAACCTCCCATCTCACCAAATGCAGCTTGTTTTCTCCACTTAACCCATCATTCCAGAGAAAATCTCTAAAAAAATTTGCAATTTAATTCGAGATAGACTTTGGGGCAAGAAGCAAAGTGGACTGGAAAATTGGAAACACTAAGAGGACAGATTTAATCAAAATCAATTTCCCGGCCTTAGAAAGCCACTGACCACCCCAGGAAACAATTTTAACCTTTAACTTAGCCAACACATCCAACCAAAGAGATGGGAGAGACGGACCTAAAGTTAGAGGAAGCCCTGAATACTTGATCTTTTCCCACTTTACATATCCTAAGAAACCTAAGAAATTTGAAATTTGGAGGAGAGACGGCTGATCCACATTCCAACCGTATACTGCGTTTTTATTCTTGTTTATCAGAGCTCTGGAGCTTAAACACAAGTTTTGAAGGATAATGTTGAAATCCCGAGCAATCAAGATAGAAGCCCCTCCAAGGAGAAGAGAGTCATCAGCGAAAAGAGCATGGTTAATAGGGTCCACACCCCTAGCAATTTTAATGCCCGGTAGGAACCCAACTTCCTTTTTAGCTAATAGTTTTATGCTGAGGGATTTAACCATCAAAATATATAAGAAAGGAGACAACGAATAGCCTTGACGAAGGCCTCTAGAGGCTTTAAAAAAATCAGTGGGTCTACCATTGAGTAAAGGAGCAATCCAAGGCTTATCAATACAGGATTTGATCAGATTAACAAAATCAGGGCAAAAACCAAAAGAAAGGAGTACATCATAAAGAAAAGAAAGCTTTACTCGATCAAAAGAATTCTTCATATCCAACTTAATAATCATCCTTTCTCTTTCCTTAGATAGCTAGAATGCATTGCTTCTTGAACTTGAATGACATTGTCCACTATGTTTTTGCCTTTGACAAACCCCCCCTGAAGAGGAGAGATCAGCTTCCCTAATAGAGGCTTGAACCTGTTGCCTAAAAGCTTGGCAATAATCTTGTAAGATGAATTGCACAAAGAAATAGGATAGAACCTATCGAAGGAAGAGAGGTTAACATCTTTCAGAATTAGGGCAAGAAATGTGGAATTGGTACATCCACCCATTTTTGCTTTCTTCTAGAATGCAAAGACCATCTAGAGCAAATCAATTTTAATGATGGGCCAACAAACTTTGTAAAAATGAATAGAAAACCCATCAAGCCCAGAGCTTTATCAGACTCCATAGACCAAATGACATCCACTATTTCCCTTTCTGAAAAAGGCTTCATTCAATTGGAGTTATCCTCAGTACTAACCAAACTAGGAACATTATACAAGAAATATGAAGACACATCCTTATCATAATTTCCATCATCATTAAAAAGCAACTGAAAGTTCCTATTGGCATATTGTTTAAGTAATTCTTGACCTTTAATAAAGATCCCATCTTCATTGGTACTTTCTGAAATATGGTTTCGGGAGAGCTTGGCTCTACACTGGCGATGAAAATACGAAGAGTTCTTATCCCCAGCCTTCAGCTAGAGGCTATGAGATTTCAATCTGAGATGCTCCTCCTCAAGCCGAAAAGATTGAGAAGAGATACTCTGGGCAGCACGTTCTAGAGCAATATGAGAATAGGAAATGTCACTGTTTTCCATTCTGAATTGCAATGCAGCTAACTATGCCACACGATCTTTCCTGTTTTTCGTTGGAGAAGGGGAGGGAGTTTTAACCCAGAGTTTCAACGTTGTTTTAGTATGCTTCATTTTCTGCTCCCATACATAACTTAGAGAGCCATTCACAAAATTAGACCAAGCCTGAGAGACCGTTTCCATAAAACCAGCTCTTTCAATCCAGAGCAGACTAAACCGAAATGGAATTGGACCCAGCTCCTCTTCTTTTTCAAATATCAGAGCAATGGGATGATGATCTGAGGTAAGATTTGGTAGAATTTTAGTGGAGACAATCGAATTACCATCCAACAAAGAACTGTGAACTAAAAACCGGTCCAATCTAGCAAGAATGTTGGCCGCACCCACCCTGTGATTAGACCACGTGAATCAACCAGAATTAGGTTTCAAATCATTCAAATCCCAATCTAGAATTAATTCTTCAACTGTATCTTAGAGATGATATCTACCACACGTTCCTCCTTTCTTTTCATTAGGAGCAAGAGTTATGTTTAGATTGTCGGCTAAGATGATATTGGAAGGAGAATTGGACTCAAGGAAATTGGAGATCGAGAGCAAGCACTCTTTCTTTTCCAAATAATTGACAGGGACATATAGATTAAACAAAGCAAAGGTGGACTTACTGGAGAGATGGAAGAGCTCAGTATAAATCCAGTGCTGAGTGGAATACCAATTAATAAGCTGGAATTTCTCTTCACGCCACAAAGTTGCTAATCCTCCATGGGAACCTCTGGTGCTAACAGCTTTACCTGAATTTAGCTTCCATTTATTTTTACTGATGTGAAGAAGGGCTTCCTCCTCAATTCTGGTCTCTTGAAGTAATAGAATATCAGCAGTGGCAATTTTCAATAAATATTTGATAGCTTCAGATTTGAGAGGGTTCCCCAGACCCCGACAGTTCCAAGAATTTATCTGCATTATTTACCCAAAGGAGAAGGAGTAATTACTCCCTTCGGAAGCCTGTTTCTGGTATTCCTTCCATAAGACATTTCAATAGTGGCCTGAGTAACTTGTGTCTTAAGCCTTTCAGCTTCTTCTTCTCGAATTTCCTTCTTAGATTTTATGCCTGATGTTTTGGAAGGCTCAAAAGATTCGTCTTCTGAAGATCTCGAGCTGGCTTGTTTTTTACGGATTATATCTGCATAAGATTGAGGAAAACTAGCATCTTTAGAAGGGGAGAGGGGGGAGCCAACAACCAAAGGAGGGGTTGAAAAAGAAGGACTAGCTTTCTCCTTCAAAGCAGTATCTTCAGCAACCAATTCATGCCCTTTTGCTTGTTCCATTTCACCTTCTTTGAGTATTGCTTCAATATAATTTAAAACAACAAAGGGATTAGGAGGAGTCTTGGGATCAACAACCTGAGAAAAAGAAGTTTTCCCTGCTACAGAATTCACAGATTTGCTTTCTTTCCCTTTCTTTTTGGGCCCCTAATTGGAGTTTCCTTTCTGAATTTGGGTCCACTGTTCATCTTTCTCAACAATGATGACCTCTTCTAATCTTTTTTTACAATTACAAGTGAAAATGCCAATAACCATGACAAAATCGACACTTAAATGGGATTTGCTCATAGTCAAGTTTCTGAACATATGACCAATATGCAACTGTTAATTGAATTGCTTCAGGCAGGCAAATCTCCAAGTCAACTTCTACACAGATTCTTGCACAATAAAACTGATATTTCCTTACAACCCTGTCAATGTACTTACCTAGCTTGTTCCTGATGATTTCTAGGGATTCTGAGCTCCAGCAGTACAAAGGAAGATGTGGAATTCTTACCCAAACAGGGACTGCAGACGAGATGTCTTAGGTAGGGTCAAAATCAGGGGTCCATTATTCAAGTAAATCCCCTGGAGACCCATGAAGTATGGCCCATTATGAAAGATCAAATCTCGATCCTCAACACAATAAAAAACAAACACAAAGAAGCCTCTTCCAACAAAATGGCTACGAATTTCAACTGAGACAAGAGGCCTCCAGTTCCTCTGCACCCAACCTTTAGTAGCCTTAGGGGAAGGCCAGAGACCAGTGAATTGGCCTATGAGGCCCTGTTCTGCCAGATTCTATGCCAAGCAATAGGTCTGTTCAACAGGGAGTTCTACGGACGGAATGTCAACTTTCTTAACAAATTTTTGAGAGACCCCACCATTCATATTTCCACATGAAGCAATCAACTTCTTGAAAGCTTCCAGGTCAGGAGGAAGGTGTTTCAGAGGGACTCCACCAGGATCCATACGCCACTAGTATGAGAAACCTACAAAAATCATCCTACCAGATAAAAGAACCTTCAAAAGGGATCTCCAAGAACCAGGTCGAAAACAGACCCACAACCCAGACTAGAAAAGCTAGCCTTCAAACATAAGAGAATCACCCTGGCCACCGCAGCAGTAACTAGGATCACCAATCCACGAAGCCCCGCAGATATCAAGAAAAGCAAGAAGACAAACGTCCTCTAGACAAAAGAACACAACCAACAAATCTTCAATCTAACCCTGTAGGCAATTCTGACTTCAAAGGCAGCGATCCTCCATTTGCAAGAGAAGAAAACTCCGTCGAGCACCAAATAACCAGTCACCAGATTCTGCAAATGGACAGCGTACTGCAATATGCTAAAATAGAGAGGAGAACTCAATCAAAAGCATGGAACTGAGACAGAGTTCCTTGAAGAGGCAGAAGCAACTCCTCCATAGAAGAATAATGCCTGAAATCCAAGCTCGAAGGGCAGATCCTTGAACGCTACTTCTTGACAGAATCGAGGGAGAATCAACCCAAAGAACCAGAGCAAAAGGTGCTCTGAGTTCAAAATTCCAATCAGAAGAATGCCTACAGCCAAGGCAGAAAGGACCAGCAGGAGGAAACCCACTCCTACATTCTTCAGAGCAGATACTCCAAATCGAAAGGCACCAACACAATCCTGCACAAGTCTCCAAAGAAATGCAACAACAGAGATTCACAAACTTCCACCAAAACAAGCTTCAACTAGGGAAAGAGCTCCAGGATCGCAGAGGAACTCTTCACCAACAGAAGAAACAAGCCAAATCCATCGAACGACTGAGCTAAGGTTGATCGAAAGCCGAAGAAATTCACAAGAAAATTTGAAAATCTTCTTGGAGCGAACTTGCTATTAAAACTATAGATGGCTATAGTTTTTTTTTATAATTGTTTTTTAAAACCCTTTTTTTTCTATATTTTTATTTTTTTAATATGTAAATTCATTTTTCCTTTAATTCATTTATTAAATTATAAATATTTAAATAAATTATCCATTTAGTTTATTATGCTTCCTATATTAAGTTATAAATCTTTA
Source organism: Pseudotsuga menziesii (assembly GCA_001517045.1). Taxonomy (NCBI): domain Eukaryota; kingdom Viridiplantae; phylum Streptophyta; class Pinopsida; order Pinales; family Pinaceae; genus Pseudotsuga; species Pseudotsuga menziesii. Next base: position 297,569 of record LPNX010171019.1, read on the forward strand.
AATAAACTATCTTTTCAATTTATTGTATTTCTTATAGTTATGACTTGTTATTCATCTCTTTTTTATTTTACATTTTAAAAAATTAATATATTATTATGTTTGAAAACTGTTAAAATAAATTTTGAAAAGACTTATAACAAATAATAATAATATATTTCAATAAAATAATAATAATATATTTCAATAAAATATATATAGAAAAAATTTGATATATATACTTAATAAAAAAATTATTATATAAAAAAGTTAAATAAACATAAATAAAAATATTATAAATATAGTATTTCAATAAAAATATTAGTGCAATGTAAATATAAATAAATAACCTTAAAATGATGTTGGTTTGGGCCTATGCAAAGAGAGTGGGGGAGGATAAGGAGATTGTTGAGATAGAATATAAGTTGGACATTTGGGGTTGGGCTTTTGTAAGGAGACTAAAGCAGAGGTGTTAAAGTTCAAGGAGAGAAGGAGGAAATTGTTGGATGAAAAAGGATTGAGGTGAAGGTTAAAAAATAGAGCAATTTGGCTTGACAATGGTGATGCAAACTCAAAGTCCATTCATCAGTATGCTAAAGGACGAAGGAACTGTAACACAATCTAGAAAAATTGGAAGGCCAATGGGTGTGAGGTTAAATATTTGAGGAAATGTCAGAGATTGGTATAGATCATTTTAAGTCCCTCTTTAAGGTAAAAGAAAGGGTTACATTCCCATAAATGGTAAGAATGTTATCGTTTTTCCCTTGTTTTTTCAATGAGGAAGATAAAAAGTCGTTAATGGAGGAGGTCTAAGGAGGAAATTTTGGATGTGTTGCAAACCTTTCAAAATGACAAAAGTCTTGGTCAATGTTATCTGGAAAAGTTTTAGTAGCTTTTAACTCCACCTTTATAGCTCTCATCGTGAAGAAGGATAACCCATTATTTTTTGAGGAGTTCTATCCCATCTCTCTCTATAATTGCATTTACAAAATTATTGCAAAGGTCATAGCAAAAAGAGTTAATAAATTGCTTTCCAAGTCCATCTCTAGAGAACCATTTAGGTTCCTAGAAGGTAGGTAGGTTTTCGAAGAAATTGTGTGGCTCAAGAGGGTTAGCTCAGTATCAAAACTAGGAACCTCAAAGATTAACTTCTTTAAGATATATGATAGGATAAGTTAGATGTGTTTGAGGATGATGTCAATACACTTAAGGTTTGGGGTTCCTTTCATGAATTGGGTTATGGTTGCATTTCTTATGTCTCTTTCTTTGTCCTAGTCAATGGGGAAACTTCTAGATTTTTTAGTTCTAGCATAGGATTAAGACATGGATGCCTCTTCTCTCCTCCCCTTTTCCTCATAGTGGCATAAGGAGTAAGTCGAAATTTCTTGGAGTTTAAGTGGTTGGGTAATTTTAAAGGAGTTGTTAGCACTCATAATTTACCCCCAGTTGTGAAAGGATAATACCAAGGTAACCACAAAACCAAGCTTTAGGAGGAAATTTGGATTATTTCTTTCCAGAGAGGGATCTCTCAATAGATAAACTCACGGGCCATATATATATATATAAAGAAATAAAATTTGATAGTCATAGTGGCTGAAACAGGTGGTCATTGGGCATGGAGTCAAATATGAAAAACAATTATAACAGTGCTTTGCAATAGAATTCTTAAACATAGGGAGGGTAGCTACTCTTTTGCAGTCGAAAAACGGGTTGCCTGGTGATAAAGAAGATGAAAGAAACAATCCATTAACATGGGCATCTAACAAGGATGAATCCAATGCTAACCTTAGTAGAAATATTTTGTGAATGCTTGAAAGTAAAGGATCAGAGCATATGATTATGAATTCCAACACAATATACACTCATTCAAGCATGAAAAGAAGACAGAATGGAAAGGTAAACATGAAGCACATTCACATAAGAAAAGAAAGTACATACCGTAAATGGAATAACACAAGAATCTCTGTAGAAAACCTGCTTGAATTTGAAATTTTATTAATCCCAAATCTCTCTTACAAAATTCAAATCCTACTCACGGATTCCAACCCTTGTTACATTACAAAATGCTACTTTTATACATCAAAGCTCCTTGAGCTGCCAACTACCTACATGCTAAAAACAGGCATATGTAACTGCCTTATTACATTTGTATATCAAGCTTACTGCACTATTCCTATATGTTAGGACACAAATCTAATCTATGTACCAAAAATAGAATTAAGTTGCAATCAATCTGGAAAGGATGCTAAGTGATTCGAGTTGTTGATTGTTCACTATTGATTGTGCTCTTGAAGTCCTGAAAATGCTCCAAACATTTTGCTTTAGATTCTCTGTTATTATTCTGGTTGCTATTTTGAAGTCATCAAGGTGATTTTGTGCCATGAATAGAGATATGATTGTTACATCTGTCTTGACCTTATGACTCATTGCATGTGGGAGATGCTGGAATTAAAATTGTTTGCTCAAAATATGGCAAAGAATTTTGATATTTTATCATGTAACTATTTTGTTGCTCTGAAAACTAAATGCTCTCACACCTGCTCTCAAGGATTAATGATTAAGTGTCCTAATTTGCTACAAAACATGCTTAAATTCTAAATTTGGAAAAACCTCATCAAACTATTCTTAAACTTTTCCACATTTTAGTTTTATGAATTTCATAAATGAAATTCCAAAACAATTCCAAAACCATCCACCATTTCATAAATCTATGCCTTGTTTTGTTTCCTTATTTTTGCATCTTGAATCTAATTGTTTATGGATTTCATAAAATGAAATTCAAAAACAATTTACCCAAAATAATGAAAATTCATAAACAATTTTGCAATTCTTGTATAATCCACCCACTCGACATGAATACCATGTCTCATTTTTTCTTGATCTTGGACTTTGAATTTAATGGTTTATGAATTTCATAAAATGAAATTCAAAAAAAAAATTCTCCAAATAAATGAAAATTGGTAAACAATTTTAGTTTCGCTTGAAAACTATCCACTGGTTAGAAAACCATCTCCCGTTTTGGATTTCAAACAAATACATTTGGGAGGAAAGTTTATAACATAAGGTTTGGGACATTAGGAAAATTTTGCAAACATAAAAGTTTATGCAACTTCAAAAATTACCCATCGAGCTAATTGAGTGAGCCGAGTAAATGATGGCCCCTCATCCAAACTTTAGTCCTTTCCGAAATCTAATATGATGCCTTTCGATACTTGTGCCAAACCATATCACTTTGGATTTAAATATTAATATAAATATATAAAACATTTATATTAATAATAAACCTTTTTCATGTTTTTAATAAATGCTTGGGTAATTTTGGAGGTTTCACTATTATTTTGTCCCTTGGCCAAATTTAGAAGCTCCACCAATTCATTAATTTGCTCAGCTAAATATAGAAATTTTCTCCATTAGCTCTTGGTCACACTCTCAAGTCCCATTGTAAGCATTGCTCATTTGCTCTCCGCTACTTACAGATCCTTCATTTTATTGTGCAGCTTCCTCTGGTAGATCAATTACTAGCCATGGATCTCATCCGCATATTATTATCACCGTTGATCAAGACTAGCCTATAATCATTTCACTAACCTTCTTTTCAACATTGTCTCGACAAGTTCTCCCGGTGGATTCATAAATTTCCATCGTCGATTAATGTTGAGTTTAAAACATTATGTTGATCCTCGATCTGACTTTCTTCATGCATCTTCCCACATTGGAATCCTCCTACACCGTAGATCTTGTACTCTTCAAATCTCCTCCATAGATTGAGGTGGTCCATTAAACCTTTTCATTGATTATGAAAATTCTTTCTTCCACGCAGCTTTCATCGGTGGATTTATCACTCATCGTAAATCTTCCTGCATGGAGATATGAACCATTGAAAATTTCAAGATATACCATAGGCGCAATTTCTCCATTTTTAAGCCCTTTATTAGTTTTAACCTATCGTTTTATGAGAACATCAAAGTCTTGGTCTTTAATTCAACATTTCTTAAACCTTTAGACCACATTTATCAAAACTTCTTATATCATACCCTTATTTCTTCACAGACCTGCTCTATCCAACTACTAAGAAAAACAATGCTAATAGCTGGCTCCAACTGGGGATACTATCCTCCATGTGAGGTAGCAAAGAACCCACAACCAAGTGCCTAATCCATTGGGTTGTTCCAAAACCTTAATCTATAACATGTTCCAAACTATGAAAACTTTGGAACCTTACTGAAACCCAAACTGCAGACTGGAAGTTGTACCGAAAATCAAATGTTAAAAAACAAACCAAAACTATTACATCCTTTATACAAACTGGAAGTTCAAAATAAAACCAAACTGCTCACTACTAAAATCAAACTAAAACTGCAAACCAAACTGAGAAAGATGCTCGATGTTCAAGCTTATTGCACACACTCCTACTCTAACATATTGAAACAAATGCAAAATCATGTGATAACAGAGATCCAATGCAGCCAATCAAGCAAATGACCACTTGATTGATTTCTTCTTTTACTTTCCTCAAGCAGAATGAAAAATATGAAAGATAGGAACTCAACACAACATCTGAAAATATCTCCATGGTTTATGAATACCATAAAATCCATTTCTACTGATGATTCCAACAGTCTTGCAAAAGGATCCTTGAGAACATGAACATTTACTTGTTGACGAGTAGAAGGAGAAATATAAGTTTCATCCTTTACTGTTGTTTGTTCCTGTTTTATACCTTCAATTTTAAGATCACTTTCAAAATAAATGACATCAATTTGTTGTTTCTTATCATTCACAGCATCTACATCATAAAAATAATTTGTATGTTCTTGAACAACAACATCTAACTCATGTGTTTGATGAATATCCATAGATCATTCTCCATGTAATTCAACAGGAACCTCATTTTGATCTTCACAATTTTGTTCTTGAAACAGAAACTTGAAAAATGAATAGTCTGAAGAAACATATGAATGATTATCCTCATACTCTTTAACACACAAAGACTGTTGTAAATTTTCATCAAACTCAACTGATGGAACATGATTTCCATTAATTGATTCACTGCTTTCATAAATAACACCTTCATATTCATAAGGATTCAACACCATAATCTAATTTTCTAATTCATAAGTGTCACTTGTAAACGCTAAATCTTCTTTTAAAAAGAGCTCACTATTTAGAGTTTCCATACATCCAATTTCAGAATTTTCAATTTGATAAGATTCTTCATTTTGGAATAAAGTTTTACAAAATAAATGGTCTGAAGAGAAATTTGAATAACTATCCACATCCTCATCTTGGTCACTTAAAATATGAATATCTTCATTGAACTCAAGGAAAGGAACATGAATGTCTACATCAAGATGTTGATCTATTTCATTTTCAGCCAAAGGGAGAGCTATTGTTTGTTGGAAATTTTCCTGAATATATGGACGACTACCTTCTAACATTCCTTCTTGATGCTGAAAATAATATTCATAAGACTCTTTAATCTCCTCATCCATTAATTCTTCATCACCATAATCATTTTCCATGTGTTGAATGAAAATTTCAAAATCTACTTGAAAACAGTTTTCAAACAGTGTAAAGATGGGTAGATTTTCTTATAATTTTCATAGAATGTTGAATGAAAATATTCAAGGGAATACAAACTAGCAACTGGTAAACTTTCATACCATGATCTTGCCTTACCTTCCAAAGTAACCATGAACATTTTCATAAGGAAATCTTCTTTAAATTCAACCCCTAGCTTATATATGTGCATATGAATTTTGATAAGATGTAGAGCAATAACATCTCCTTCCTCATCTTTAAATTTGGGCAAACATGTTTTCCAATCTATACAAGGAATTTGATTTGGAAAACCAAGAATATGAGCATACCTTGTAGATTGTGAATCCATATAGAGACAGTGGAGTCGCCAGTGAAACTTTGATTTCTAGATCTTGCCGATAGTGGAGTCGCATGTTGAATGATCTACAACCTTATTTGTATCTGACTATTGTTCACCTTCAGAAATTAGATCTAGTCTTTGTCGTTATTTTCCAGGGAAGATTTGAACTCTCGTTCCCCAACAACAACACCAAGATGTTAGCACTCATAATTTACCCTTGGTTGTGAAAGGATAATTCCAAGGTAACCACAAAACCAAGATTTAGGAGGAAAGATGGCTTCTTTCCTTCCAGAGAGGGATCTCTCAATAGATAAACTCATATGTATATATATACATAAGAAATAATGTTTAATAGTCACAACCACTGAAACAAGTGGTCATTGGACATGGAGTCAAATATGAAAAACAATTATAACATTGCTTTTCAATGGAATTCTTAAATAGAGGCAGGGTAGCTACTCTTTTACAGTAAAAAAGATGGTTGTCTGGTGATAAACAAGATGAAAGAAACAGTCCATTAACATGGGCATCTAACAAGGATGAATCCAATGCTAACTTTAGTGGAAATATTTTGTGAATTCTTGAAAGTAAAGGATCAAAGCATATGATTATGAATTCCAACCCAATATACACTCATTCAAGAATGAAAAGAAGATAGAATGGAAAGGTAAACATGAAGCACATTCACATAAGAAAAGAAAGTACAGACTGTAAATGAAATAACACAAAAATCTTTGCAGAAAACCTGCTTGGCTCTAAAATTTTATTAATCTTGAAGCTCTCTTACAAAATTCAGATCTTGCTCATGGGTTCCAACCATTGTTTCATTACAAAATGCTACTTTTATACATCAAAGCGCCGTGAGCTTCTAACTACCTACATGCTAAAAATAGGCATATGTAACTTCCTTATTACATTTGTTAATCAACCTTAATGCTAGTATTCCTATCTTCTAAGACACAAATCTAATCTATATACCAAAAATAGAATTAAGTTGCAATAATTTTGGAAAGAATTCCAAGTGATTTGAGTTGTTGGATGTGCCCTGTTGATTGAGCTCTTGAAGTCCTGAAAATGCTCCAAACATTTTGCTTTATATGCCTTGCTATTATTCTGGTTGTTATTTTGAAGTCATCAAGCTGATTTTGTGACATGAATAGAGATATGATTGCTACATATGTCTTGACCTTATGACACATTGCATGTGGGAGCTGCTGGACTTAAAATTGTGTTACAACAATAAAATAGTAATAAATAGGAAACTATTACTAATAGTAATTAATAGTATTAAAATCTAGTTTATGAAGAGAGGTGTCTCTTCAATATGTGATGGCCAAGCCATATTTAAGGCAGCCCCATTGTAATTTATCATCCATTCAATTATTATATATTTATACATTATTATTCCAATGATGGAATATCTTCCACCTTAGTATCCGGATATGGATTCTCCATAACACCGGATACGGTGTAACATTGGTATCAAAGCCTCATTTGGGTGATCTGGGCCTTTGGCCTTAATTCTCAGACCTTGTCTGATTTTTGGCTTGTAGCCTTATTCTAGGGTTTCCATAATATATAGGACCTTGTCCAGAAAAGAAAAGAAAAGAAAAGAAAAAGGTAAACAAAAGAAAAGAAAGAGATAAAAGTAAAAAAAGTAAAAAAAAACTAAAGAAATGAAAAAGAAAGTAAAAAAAGAACAGAAAACGCAAAACCAACACATGGTTTTGCTTTCCAACTCCATTTAAAAAATATCTCGCGTATCCTTGCTCATTTTGAAAAAAAAATAAAAAACTATTATTATTATTAAATATAATAATATCCTTTTTACCTCTGCATCCAAAAGTCCCTTGTACAACATCCATGGCATCTTGTAGTGACGAATTCATAAATATCCTCGAGAAAATACTTAAGGATATAGATGATATAAAGAAATCTATTGACGAAACATTTAAAGAAAATGAAGATGGATGTGAAAATCGCGTAGAACAAACCACCCAAGCTAATGTAAACAATGAAGATACAGTAGACTATTATGTTATTTCCTATGAGAGTAATGGCATCAATTAAGATATTAACAAAGATATAACATACCCTAGTAATGAAGAAAATGACAACGAAATAATTGACAAGGAGAAAGTTGATTCTGACCAAGATTGTGATAAGAGACAAGTCGATGTTACTAACAATAACGAAGATCAATGCATTGACAATAATATCACAATAACAAACACACAAAGGACATATGTCATCACAAGGACTTCCATAAAGAACATCAAGGAAAGCAACTATAATATATATTAGACACAAGATAAGACTAATGTTATTAGGAGCATTATAAGCACAAAGAGCCCGTTCAAGGGAGCTGACACAAAATATGTTGGGAATAACAACACGGAAATAGTTAAGGCCATCATGTATGTCAAGAATGTTCAATTGACGACAAACATAATTAAAAGAAGCAATCACACAAGTAGAAAAAGTGTAAACAAAACTTCACCAAGTTCATACTTAATGCAAATACCAAGACAAAATAAACAAAATGAAGCAATGGTCGTAATCAAAATCGCATCTCTCAAGTCATCAGTGTGACACAGAGCCAGAATAAAAAAACGACATGGGAAAACTCAGCTTTGAGGACAAAGCTTTCCCAAGGGGAAGGCAATGTTACAACAACAAAATAGTAATAAATAGGAAACTATTACTAATAGTAATTAATAGTATTAAAATATAGTTTATGAAGAGAGGTGTCTCTTCAATATGTGATGGCCAAGCCATATTTAAGGCAACCATATCCATTGTAATTTATCATCCATTCAATTATTATATATTTATACATTATTATTCCAAAGATGGAATATCTTCCACCTTAGTATCCGGATACGGATTATCCATTACACTGGATACGGTGTAACAAATTGTTTGCTCAAAATATGGCAAGGAATTTTGATCTTTTATCCTCTAACTGTTTTGTTGCTCTGAAAACTGACACCTGCGCTCAAGGATTAATGATTCACCATCCTAATTTGGTACAAAACATGCTTAAATTCCAACTTTGGAAAAACCTCATCAAACTGTTCTTAAACTTTTCCACATTTTAGTTTTATGAATGAATTTCATAAATGAAATTCCAAAACAAATTCCAAAACCGCCGTCGTTTCAGAAATCCATGCCTTGTTTTGTTTCCTTATTTTTGAATCTTGAATCTAATTTTTTATGGATTTCATAAAATGAAATTAAAAAACAATTTACCCAAAATAATGAAAATTCATAAAGATTTTTTCATTTCTCTATAGAATCCACCCACTGATTTTGAATACAGTGTCTCAATTTTTCTTGATCTTGGACTTTGAATTTAATGGTTTATGAATTTCATAAAATGAAATTAAAAAAAAAAAACAAATTCTCCAAATAAATGAAAATTCCTTTCACTTCAAAACAATCCACTGGTTAGAAAACCATGTCATGTTTTGAATTTGAAACAAATACATTCGGGAGGGAAGTTTATAACATAAGTTTTGGGACATTAGGAAAATTTCGCGGACATAAAAGTTTATACAATATACTTTATTCTATTGACATAAAAAGTGGTTTGATTCAGCTACCACTTCAAAAAGTACCCATCGAGAGCTAGTTGAGTGAGCAGAGTAAATGGTGGCCGCTCATCCAAACTTTAGTCCTTTCCAAAATCTAATCTGATGCCTTTCGAGATTTGTGCCAAACCATATCACTTTGGATTTAAATATTAATATAAATATATAAAACATTTATATTAATAATAAACCTTTTTCATGTTTTTAATAAATACTTTGGTAATTTTGGAGGTTTCACTATTATTTTTTCCCTTGCCCAAATTTAGAAGCTCCACCAATTCATTAATCTGCTCAGCTAAATATATAAATTTTCTCCATTAGCTCTTGGTCGCACTCTTAGGTCCCATTGTAAACATTGCTCCTTTTCTCTCTGCTACTTACCAATCCTTCATTTTAGTGCACAACTTCCTCCCACGAATCAATTACTAGCCATGGATCTTATCCGCATGTTATTCTCATCGTTGATCAAGAATGGTCTTTAATCATTTCGTTGACCTTCTTTTCAACATTGATCATGCAAGTTCTCCCACTGGATCCCATCTCCGTTGTTAATCTTATCAGTCATCAATTTCCATCATCAATTAATGTTGATTTTAAAACATTTCGCTGATCTTCGATCTGACTTTCTCTGCACATCTTCCCACAATGGAATCCTCCTGCACCGTAGATATTTTCATCTTCAAATCTCCTCAATAGATTTAGGTGGGCCATTAAAACTTTCCACTCATTATGAAAAATCTTTCTTCAGTGCAAATTTCATCGGCGGATTTATCACCCACCATAGATCTTCCTCCATGGAGATCTGAACCATTGGAATTTTTAGGATATACCAAAGGCGCGATTTCTCCATTTTTAATCCCTTTATTAGTTTTAACCTATGTTTTTATGAGAACATCGAAGTCTTGGTCTTTAATTCAGCATTTCTTAAGCCTTTAGATCGCGTTTATAAAAAAATCCTTATACCATACCCTTATTTCTTCTTAGCCCTGCTCTAGCCAGTTGCTAACGAAAACAATGCTAATAGCTCGCTCCAACTGGGGATGCTATCCTCCCTACGAGGTAGCAAAGAACTCGTAGAACAAGTGCCTAATCCATTGGGTTGTTCCAAAACCTTAATCTGTAACTTGTTCCAAACTTTGAAAACTTTGCAAACTTACTGAAACCCAAACTGCAAACTGGAAGTTGTACTAAAAATCAAATGCTGAAAGCAAACCAAAACTATTGCATCCTTTGTACACGCTAGAAGTTCAAAATAAAACCAAATTGCTCACTGCTAAAATCAAACTGAAACAACAAACCAAACTGATAAAGATGCTTGATGTTCAAACTTATTTGCACACACTCCTACTCTAACATATTGAAACAACTGCAAAATCATGTGATAGTAGAGATCCAATGCAACCAATCAAGCAAATGACCACTTGACTGATTTCTTCTTTTACTTTCCTCAAGCAGAATGAAAAATATGAAAGATAGGAACTCAACACAACATCTGAAAATATCTCCATGGTTTATGAATACCATAAAATCCATTTCTACTGACGATTCCAACAGTCTTGCAAAAGGATCCTTGAGAACATGAACATTTAATTGTTGATGAGTAGAAGGAGAAATATAAGTTTCATCCTTTACTGTTGTCTGTTCATGTTTTATACCTTCAATTTAAGATCACTTTCAAAATAAATGACATCAATTTGTTGTTTCTTATCATTCACATCATCTACATCATAAAAAGAATTTGTATGTTCTTGAACAACAATATCTAACTCTTGTGCTTGATGAATATCCAAAGATCTTTCTCCATGCAATTCAACAGGAACCTCATTTTGGTCTTCACAAGTTTGTTCTTGAAACATAAACTCAGAAAAATGAATCGTTTGAATAAACATATGAATGGTTATCCTCATACTCTTTATCACACAAAGGCCGGAAAGGTTGCTGCAAATTTTCATCAAACTCAACTAATGGAACATGATTTCCATTAATTGGTTCACTTCTTTCATAAATAACACCTTCATCTTCACAAGGATTCAACACCATAATCTGATTTTCAAAGTTTCCCTCAAACTCTAATTCATAAGTGTCAATTGTAAATGCTAAATCTTCTTTTAAAATGAGCTCACTGTTTTGAGTTTCCATACATGCAATTTCAGAATTATGAATTTGATAAGATTCTTCATTTTGAAATAAAGTTTCAAAAAATAAATGGTTTGAAGAGAAATTTGAATAATTATCCACATCCTTATCTTGGTCACTTAAAATTGGAATATCTTCATCGAACTCAAGGAAAGGAACATGAATGTCTCCATCAAGATGTTGATCTATTTCATTTTCACGCAAAGGGAGAACTACTGTTTGTTGGAAATTTTCCTGAATATATGGACGACTACCTTCTAACATTCATTCTTGATGTTGAAAATAATATTCATAAAACTCTTTAATCTCTTCATCCATTAATCCTTCATCAACATAATCATTTTCCATGTGTTGAATGAAAATTTCAAAATCTCCTTGACAACAGTTTTCAAACAATGATAAAGATGGGTAACTTTCCTTATAATTTTCATAGGATGTTGAATGAAAATCTTCCAGGGAATACAAACTGGCAGTCGATAAACTTTCATACCATGATCTTTCCTTTCCTTCTAAAGTAGCCTTGAACATTTTCATAAGGTAATATTCTTTAAATTCAACCCCTACCTTATATATATGCATATGAATTTTGATCAGATGTAGAGCAACATCTCCTTCCTCATCTTTAAATTTGGGTAAACATGTTTGCCAATCTATACAAGGAATTCGATTTAGAAAACCAGGAATATGAGCACAATTCATAGGAGCATACCTTGTAGATTGTGAATCCATATTGAGATAGTGGATTCACTAGTGAAACTTTGATCTCTGGATCTTGTTGATAGTGGAGTCGACTGGTGAATTATGTACAACCTTCTTTGCATCTGACTATTGTTCCCAGGAAATATTTGAACTCTCGTTCCCCGACAACAACGCCAAGATGTTAGCACTCAGAATTTACCCCGGGTTGTGAAAAGATAATCCTAAGGTAACCAGAAAACCAAGCTTTAGGAGGAAAGTTGGCTTCTTTCCTTCCAGAGAGGGATCTCTCAATAGATAAACTCACAGGATATATATACACACACACACACACATTAAGAAATAAAATTTAATAGTCATAGTAGCTGAAACATGTGATCATTGGGCATGGAGTAAAATATGAAAAACAATTATAACAGTGCTTTGCATTGGAATTCTTAAACAAAGATAGGGTTGCTACTCTTTTACAATAAAAAAATTGGTTGTCTGGTGATAAAGAAGATGAAAGAAATAGTCCGTTAACATGGGCATCTAACAAGGATGAATCCAATGCTAACTTTAGTGGAAATATTTTGTGAATGGTTGAAAGTAAAGGATCAAAGCATATGATTATGAATTCCAACCCATTATACACTCATTCAAGCATGAAAAGAAGAGATAATGGAAAGGTAAACATGAAGCACATTCACATAAGAAAAGAAAGTACATACTGTAAATGGAATAACACAAGAATCTCTACAGAAAACCTCCTTGGCTCCAAAATTTTATTAATCTTGAAGCTCTCTTACAAAATTCAAATCATGCTCACGGGTTCCAATCCTTGTTATGTTACAAAATGTTGCTTTTATACATGAAAGCTCCTTGAGCTGCTAACTACTTACATGCTAAAAATAAGCATATGTAACTACCTTATTACATTTGTTAATCAACCTTAATGCAATATTCCTATCTTCTAGGACACAAATATAATCTATATACCAAAAATATAATTAAGTTGCAATAAATTTGGAAAGGATTCCAAGTGATTTGAGTTGTTGGATGTGCCCTGCTGATTGAGCTCTTGAAGTCCTAAAAATGCTCTAAACATTTTGCTTTATATGCTTTTCTATTATTCCGGTTGCTATTTTGAAGTCATCAAGCTGATTTTGTGCCATGAATAGAGATATGATTGCTACATATGTCTTGACCTTATTACACATCGCATGTGGGAGCTGCTGGACTTAAAATTGTTTGCTCAAAATACGACAAGGAATTTTGATCTTTTATCCTCTAATTGTTTTGTTGCTCTGAAAACGGAATGCCCTAACACCTGCGCTCAAGGATTAATGATTCAGTGTCCTAATTTGGTACAAAACATGCGTAAATTATAACTTTGGAAAAACCTAATCAAATTGTTCTTAAACATTTCCACATTTTAGTTTTGTGAATTTCATAAATGAAATTCCAAAACAAATTCCAAAACCATCCACCGTTTCATAAATCCATAACTTGTTTTGTTTCCTTAATTTTGCATCTTGAATCTAATTGTTTATGGATTTCATAAAATGAAATTCAAAAACAATTTACCCAAAATAATGAAAATCCATAAACAAATTTTCATTTCTTTGTAGAATCCACCCATTGGTTCTAAATACCATGTCTCATTTTTTCTTGATCTTGGACTTTGAATTTAAAGCTTTATGAATTTCATAAAATGAAATTATAAAAAAAAAATCCTTTAGAGATTTGTGCCAAACCATATCACTTTGGATTTAAATATTAATATAAATACATAAAACATTATATTAATAATAAACCTTTTTCATGTTTTCAATAAATGCTTGGGTAATTTTGAAGGTGCCACTATTATTTTGTCCCTTGTCCAAATTTAGAAGCTCCACCAAAGTCATTAATCCGCTAAGCTAAATATAGAAATTTTCCCTATTAACTCTTGGTCACAGCCTTAGGTCCCATTGTAAATATTGCTCCTTTGCTCTCTGCTACTTACCGATCCTTCATTTTAGTGCGCAACTTCCTATGACTGATCAATTACTATATATGGATCTCATCTGCCTATTATTCTCACTGTTGATCAATACTAGTCTTTAATCATTTCACTAACCTTCTTTTCAACATTGATCGCTCAAGTTCTCCCAGCAGATCCCATCTCCACCGTTAATCTTATCGGTCATCAATTTCCATCGTCAATTAATGATGAGTTTAAAACATTCCGCTTATCCTCGATCTGAATTTCTCCGCGCATCTTCCCACAACGGAATCCTCCTGCACCGTAGATATTTTAATCTTCAAATCTCCTCCATAGATTTAGGCGGACCATTAAATCTTTCCGCTTATTAGGAAAATTGTTTCTTCCGTGCAGCTTTCATCGGCGGATTTATTACCCACCGTAGATCTTCTTGCATGGAGATCTGAACCATTGAAATTTTCAGGATATACCATAGGCGCGATTTCTCCATTTTTAAGCCCTTTATTGTTTTTAATCTATGGTTTTATGAGAACATCGAAATCTTCGTCTTTAATTACGAATTTCTTAAACCTTTAGATCACATTTATCAAAACTTCTTATATCTTATCCTTATTTCTTCTCGGTCCTGCTCTATCCAACTGTTAACCAAAATAGTGCTAACAGGAGTTATAATAGGGGGGGTTTTTATTTGTCTCGTATTCTATTTGTTAATGATATCCTAATTTTTTGTGATCTAACACGAAAGGATTTGGATAAGTTATATGAAATCTTGGAGTTTTATTGTCTTACTACTGGGATGAAAGTGTATGTGGGTAAGTGTTGGAGGAGCCTACTTTACTAGGTCCTCCCAACCAACTAGAAGGTTAGTTAGCTCAGTCAATCACTTCGGTTAGGCCGACCGACCAGACAGATAGGAAGTTATAACTATATAATTGTCTACATGTAATAGATAATAGGTTGGTGATCTAGAAGATGTAATGTTGCCTTTGTACATGTTGGTCCAATAATATAAGATAGTTGTTGCTCCTGTCACCACTACTTGTGTTCTTTCTCATACCTTTATGTATGTATGTATGATCTTGTGTTTTATTATGTATTGTTGTGCTATTGGTAACGTTATGTACTCCCTTCGATTACAACATTGGTTTTGTTTCGAGTAGTACTAAGTTGGGATAAAAAGATGATTGCTTCTGCATAAATGGTAAGCGAGAAGGAAATTAAAGAGTGGTGGAATGAAAAGATAACAAATTACATCCAAAACTATGCTATAAGGAACAAGTTAACCTTTATTAAGGCTAGAGAAAAAAAATTCACTAAATCACACGAAAAATGTATAGAAGTTGTACCTAATGAGATAAAGAAGTTCGTCGATCAAATTCATGAGAAAAATCAACCCTCGGAATGAAAGAGTTGATGCGTAGACTTAACAACGGAGGACATACGAACCCGTGTGAGTGGCTTGAGCAGATAATTGCCTACTATATGAAGAGAAATATATGGAACAAAGGACTTCGCTCAGCGAAATCAAGGCCATATTTAACAACGACTTTCATGGTTTATTTTTTGTGGTAATACCATCCTTGTTGTTTAAATTCTTAATTAAAAAGGATTCGGTCACATAGTCGAGCCTTAACCTCCACTAGGCCTTGGTGTAAATTCAAATCGACAATATAAACAAAAAGACTAGGAGTGTTTCATCTGCGAGAGAGAGTGGGAGTACTTCCTCAATAAATGAACACCTTTATTGACTTTTCAGTCGTTGTTTGTTAGTATTCAGGTCGGTAATGGGGGGGTCATTGACTACATGAGATGAATAGAGAGATGGTGTTAGGTGATAAGAAAAGATGATAATGAGGCCCTATAAAAATCCAAGTCCACCTCAAAGAAATAAGTGTTTGACCAACCATAAACAAACAATAGACATTCAAAAAATCAAAAGAGAAAAAAGATTTAAGAGATAGGAGAATCTAAGAGACATTGCAAAATCGACGTGTGATAGAAGAAGTATAAAGAAACCGGTTGAGATGGTTGAGCAACCAAAAGACCTGCCTAAGTCGAGGGAAAGTTGACCAGATGATAGAAAGGGAGAGGCACCGACACCGGTCGAAGGTCAAATGCGATGGGTTGACCCGGTAATCTTTGCACATTGCAATTCACGATATCTCGACTCTTGTTAATCCTATACCAATGATCATGATGATTGGCCTAAGTGTTAGATAAATAGTTAAGCGCGACCTGAGACTTAGATCAAGCAACAAAAATATATGGTGTCAACTAGATCTATATGGAAGCATTATGGACTGACTGATGATTTCAAGACCACTGCATGGTATCTAAACCATCTTTACACTAGAATTCATAAACTTTTGCTTTCATCTATTCTTTTCAGAACAAGTGGAGGTACCCCCCTACAAACAATATTATCTGTTGAGTCTAGAATTCCATCAAAATACTGATCTATCAATGAAGAATCAATAGAAGAAGTTAGATTGTCTTGGTTCAAAAGTCACCCCAGAGAAGAAAGTACATCTACAATCGGTAGGTCGTGTTCAATAAGTAATTTAAATAAAAGTTTAGGAAAAAATATAAGTATTCTTAATATGGATTACACTCATCCTATCCACTTTCCAATTTATGAAGGAAATGAAGATCCTTACAAACACTGGTTTGTTTGTGAGACAATTTGGGAAGCTAATGTGATTGATGGTAAGTTTTTTTAGATAGCCTATTTTGCAAGTGGCCTTCTCAAGAGAGAATTAGTGTGGTACATTAACTTTACTTAAAACCAATCGAGAACAAAGAGAGAAATCAATCTTGAAATTCTTCCAAAATAGGACAACAAATATCTAGCAGCCTAGAATCTCAAAGAAAGTACTCAAATACCAAGTGAGATAGTTTGTGAATACAACAAAATATTTAAATATTTACTCAGTGAAATGTTAGCTAAGATGGACAAATTTATTCTTGTTCAATGGTTTGTCGCAGGCCTTCAACCCAAGATTAGAAAACCTCTCATTATGCGTGTATTCATGAAATACGGGGATGCTTTAAAGAAGGCTAAAAAAATTGAGTCGGATGCATACTTTCCAATCGGTGCCATTGATAGCAGAGTACAAGAGAAGCTAGAACTGATACAGAGATCACTACAACAACTTGTATTACGACATAACGACTTATGGTGTATGGATTTATCATCGGAAGATAACTATCAATATGGTGAACTTTGACATGATGATAGAAGGTCATTTCCTGAAGAAAGAAGATATTTGCAAGAGGAACCAATAATTCTTCCAAAATAAAGACGATTGAAAAACTTTTGAACTGCCTAGACTAACTATTTTGTGATATGTAAAAAAGGTTTGAACCACACTCGATAGCAGAATACCCATACAATGATGACATTGTTAAACAAAAATGGTATAGCATCCACTAGAATACACAACATATTACTATAAAATGTATAAAGGATATAAAGAATAAGAACAATTACCAGACAATCTACCAAACACAGACCATCGTCTAGAATAATCAAAGAGGTCAAGACAATAGAAACAACAACCAATGCAATAACGAATATAATTGACGAGGAGGCTACCGATGTTGCAAAAGATAAAATGAGAATCAAGCTAGAGTTCCTCAAGGATGAGAAAAAATACATTGTTATGTAGGATTCAGTGAAGAATACTTGAGTCCTGATTGTCCTTGTAGAGATAGGACATACCTCAAGTTTTGTACAAAATGTGGGGTGGGGGAGCATTCCTTGGAAGACTACTCCATCATACTTGAGAAAATTATTAATAAAATGAATGTCAACCTCTTGTCTAGTGTTCCAAAGCATGAATCACTAAATCATTAAAATTTGCAAATCGTCACAAGGAGAGGCATAAGGATTGGAGATGAGAATCCTCAAATTATAAATATTTCAAGTAAGGGAGATAGTTATCCAAACTTGCACAAGAAGAAACAAATATTTAATAATGCTTCAAAAATATTTGAAGAACTAACACATGAAGAAGAAAATGTAGAATCTAAGAATGAAACTCTTAACGAATTATTACAAGTTCTTACAAAGGAAGAAGATGTTGCTAGACTCTTTGATTTAATGTATATGATAAGGAATAACAAAATCACTGGAAAAAAAAATATGATAAGAATCTATGTTGTCTTAACCAAAAAGAAAAAACTTGGCATCAACCCACTGGTCGACCTCGAAGTCGAAGGATATTGCATCTTGCAATTTGTCCTTGACTTCGGGTCCTAAGCTAACATAATGACAATATCAATGTGTGAATTAATTGATCGATCACAACTGCCACAGTCAGGAATCTACCTTAAAATAGCCAACCAGGGTCTCCTTGAACCCACTAGAGTTTGGAAAAATGTTATCAATGGAATCATGGGCATCGACACACAAATTGATTTTGAAGTAATCAACCTGAAGGAAAGATTCAAATATTTCCTTGTGTTGGTCGGTCAACCGTGGGGAACAAAGATGAAAGTCTCTATCTCACCTGAAAAAGATAGAATATAACTTAAATGAGATGGAAAAAGGTGATTGTGCCTATTTATCCTTCTCAAGAGAAATTGTGGGCATAACCAAGAAACCATGATGTATACATTAGAAGATTATATCAAGTTATGCAAAACAACGAAGATGTAATTGAGCCAAACAAGTATGGTGAAATTCACTTGGTGTCGCCTATGTCAGTTGATCAAAATTCTGACTCTGAACTTTTTGACTGGAAGACATAAATCTACAAAGCAGATGCAAGAAAATGTTGGCCAACTGAAATCATCCCTCATCGTTTAATAAAGAAGTGTTTTGCAATATCTGATATTCCAAAAATATTCAAAAAAATAACAAGGGAATATTCGACTCTTGTGTTCACAAACAATGAACCGACTAACTTATTGTTGCATCTGGAAATTCTACATTTCCTGTTAGCCTTTCAGAGATCCTGACCTAAGACTGATCCGGATCTTAGGGACTGAGACCCGAAAGGATTGGATGCCAAGAGAGGAGGGGATTAAAGCTGCAAAATTGTTAACATTTGAAGCATAGAGTAACATACATAGAGTAAATAGGCCACATGGAGGGGTGAGGCTCAAAGAGAGTTCTTTGAGCCTCACCTCTCAAACCATACTAAGAAAGACACTCGAAACCAGTAACCCAATAATGCAATAGAATAAGAGAAGTGGAGGATGTCAAAAATCCTTGAATCCTTTATTGGGAAGGCATAGAGCCTTTTTATAACATTATTACAATGTTCATTTAGCAATACCATGGGTTGTGAAATACCATGGATGAGAGAGGTACAATGTGCCTTGAAGCCATACCATGGAACAAAACCATGTTTTGTTAATTACCATGGATGAGAGAGGGTGGCCTATCCGTTTAATGCTTTTATGATGATTGAGAGCATGTGGCCTCTCATTAAAATATTTTATGACTCATACATCAGAATTTAGACCATATTCTCCCTAAAATTTGGATTATTCTTCCCCCCTTAGAAAATGATGGTCCCCATCATTTCATACTAAAAAGAGACCCGTGATTACAATGTGTCAATTACCAATGAAGAGAAGGGTTTTCTGTGGTTAACCCATAACTGTGGGTTTTGTGTGGTTGACCCATAACCATAACTGTGGGTTTT
Organism: Pseudotsuga menziesii; assembly: GCA_001517045.1. Lineage (NCBI taxonomy): Eukaryota > Viridiplantae > Streptophyta > Pinopsida > Pinales > Pinaceae > Pseudotsuga > Pseudotsuga menziesii. The sequence goes on from LPNX010171019.1 coordinate 317,471, forward strand.
GTGTGGTTGACCCCTAACC
>LPNX010171058.1:0-71429 GCA_001517045.1 Pseudotsuga menziesii
GAAGTTTGACGACGTTATTCATGCCTATGATTTCCCATCCATCCCGCCCCTTCTGGATCATCACGCAGGTTTGCATTTTTTGAATAAAGTATCCTTACTTTGGCTAGTAACCAAAGACAAGGAAAAAAAATTTATGTTAATAAAATTCTTAGGTGGTTACATTGGATTTCTAATTACACTTAACCCTTTTTATATCATGCTTAGAGTAGGAAAATAAGCTCCTTGAAAGAGAGCATTTACTTTCTGCATTTCTACTTAGCTATAATAAAACTTTTCTTCTTTTAGTTAGTTACATTTATTCTGTTTAAATAAATCAGCTTAATGGTTCATTTGCTTTTTTATAAAACTTGTGCTACTGAGGTTTTTCTTGTCAATTTAAGATGTTTTTAGAGGGTCTACGAAACCAGAGATTCTGATGTTCTCGTATCCTCTCCTTGCCTCAAAAGACCAGATCGAGCACACATCCCACAATTGGAGCCAGAATGTTACCACCTAAGTTGTACTTAGTGGTTTTCTATCAAGTGAGCCTGGTGAACCGGACAGGGATAACTTGTTCGGACTTCAGAGAACCTTCAGTCTTGCTTCCGGGAAGCTTTGTTGTATCATATCACATGTTCATACCCCATGGGGGAATTGTAATAAATGTTCTAGCATGATAGTGTTTGTAAAAGACTCGGTCTCTTATACTTCATTTCTCAATCCGATCAGCCCAGGGTGTTTTTTCCCTTGGTTATTATTGGTTGTTGAACAAACGACTGATAATTTCTGAGTTTTTCACTCCATACCTCCAAAGTTGGGGTGGTCAGCTTGGAATTTAGGCCTATTGAGGTTATTAAAGTCTATGTGTCAATGTATAAACATGCTAGACATCATTTTTTGAGTCATATGAACATGTCTAAGTCCCCCTAGGTGTTTTTTATTTTTCAATTTTTTAGTTTTTTAAGTGTTTTTTATTAAATTTTAATTTTTCCAAAACTTAGGCTATTTTTTAATAGTTTAATTGGAAAAATTGGTTTTGTAATAAAAGTGGGCCAAATAATCAGTTTCAGCCATGTAGGTGCTCATTTTCAAGCTAAGAGCACCATGTAAACCCATGGACCCACTATTTCCTAGTTTTGAGTGATTTTCCATCACTCGGGTCAGAAAGCCCCAAAAATCAATTATTGATTATTTTAATTAATAAATTGATGAATAATGGAGCAAATCCAAAATCATAGATCAATGGATTCTCAGCCGATTTGATTGAAATCAGTCAGATCTGAAGCAGATTGACTGGATCTGACAAATCCTTGACTGAAGGAGGTGATCAAATCAGATCCAGAGTTGATCTTCAGCATCCTTTATGGGGATTTTTGTCCTCCCTTTCTCCTCCATGCGTTTTTGGCTCATCTGGATGAGTTTTGGTGGATGCTTCAATCAACAGGTTGAGGTGTCAATCAAATCAGCTCTCCGATTGACAATTACACTCAGTGAGACTCAGATCTAGCTCAGTTAGACACAGATCAGGCATTGATGGACTCTCCATCAGCATATTTGGTCTATCTCCTTGGGATTTGTGCCCCCCTGGGCTGGATCTCCTTGTTTTTGTATATATCCAGGCATAGCCTCCTCTTCCAAGCGAGTTAGAACTGGGATTGAGGTGCTGCTGCTATTGTAACTCTGTAATTATTCATTTGAAATAAAGAAAAGCTTTGGAGGAAATACGGTGTGGTGCCATTACATGTGTGGATGATCATTGCCATTGTTTTACTCAGGTAACCTGTATCTGTGGTCATTTTCTGCTAATTTCTTGTAGATATGTGGTTAAGATTGGTAATTAGCTTATTACAATCTTGATAAGAAAGGTGTTGTTCAATAGGTTTATTGACTATCACTCTCCTTTGATGCATGTTTAGAGATCTGGATTTAGCATGTCCTATAAGCTTATATGCATGTTATCTTGAATCTCTTTGTATGTACTAATCAGATCTCATAAGTTTCTTGGCAAGTTCTTTGATTTCAGCTGAGTTGTAGGTTCACAATTTGGAGAGGACCCTGATCTAGTTTTCTTCTTCATTCTCCTCAAAACATTTCAAAGGCATAGTCCCTCGACATTCCACCTGAAAGCTCTACTGCAGATCTTCAAGGAAACCAGCACTTTTCTCCTCTTCTTCCTCCCTCAAAATCAACACTTTACCCGGTTACTTTTCTCCTCTTCTTCCTCCCTCAAAATCATCACTTTTCCATCAAAGTAAAATATACATAGATCTGATATTTCATATCTCATATCCTAGATCTCGCTGTAGGGAAATCGTCATTTTTGCATGAATTTTAAAGAAAACTTGTAGATCACATGCATTAGATTTCTTTTCGCTGTTATAAAATTTAATATTCTGAAATATCAATGCACTTTAATTGGATTCACAAACAGCAAGCCAAGATCCCAAGGAAATCTTGCTTTCCTTGGTTCCTTTTTCGCCGGTTCAACTAGTTTAACCGCATTACTTTTTGAGATAAAGTAGGCTGATTCAAAGGTACTCTTAAAGTGCTTTTGGGCATATGTTATTCTAACTTGCTCACTGTCCTTTAGCAGGTCTGACAGAAAGAAAAGGAAGCTGCTATCCGAAGTGGTCTCAGGAGCATTCAAATCCCCCTAGGGGTCTCCCTTTTCACTAAAAAATCTTAATTCTTTTTTGCAAAATTGTAAAAACTTGGTTTCAACCTGTATAAGGACCAAGAAAGTTCTGATTTATCATTTCTCTGATATTGTAACCGTTATAGTAAAATTATTCCTTGAATAGGCTCTTTCGAGCCCATTCCCCATCCCCCCTGGGGGGATTTGCGTCGGTCTCCTTTTTGTGCTTTTCCTCATTTATTTTCTAAACTAGTATTGATCTAATCTGCAGGGTAGGATAATTTATTTTGTTATTAATTCCATATTCCATATCTTACATTTCAAATTAATCATAATACTTACCCCACAATTTCCCGATTGACCCGAAAAGGGAAAGAGATTCGTGGTAGGATTAATTAAGAAACTGGAACTATGTATCTGTTTGCTTTTTTCTATCATTTGTTTATCAGCAACTTTAAAATTAACCCCTCCTCTATTCCCCGATTGAGATCCACTTGGATCGAAAGAGGTTCTTGGAGGCTTTTCTTTTAAACAAGAACATCCAGTTTAAAACTTATTAAAATTTACAAGAATCCAGTGTGTATGCTCTGCACTTGGCTGCAGTTCATCCGATCAGTCAAGCCGTATCAAAATCACTTGGGTGACTAGTATAATTAGGACTCACACTCCCCAACTGACAAACCATCAGGTGAAAATCCAACACCTAGATCAAACCTTTACGGTGGCAAAATACCCAAAGGAAGCGGGAACTTACTGAAAAGTGACCTTGGGGCGCCGATCTCTGTCACACCCTAACGGGTGCGTTACGAACAATAGCCCCAGAGACTCCATTTCAGCCCACATATTCCTTGCAGGTAGCCATAAAGGTTTAGTTTTGGACATACTCCAAGTACTCTCAGGTATATCTGGAGTCCCCCCTTAGCCTAATTTAATCAACTCATACTTCAATTTTAACTTAAAACATACCAAGATGCAATCGCAAAACATTCACTTCAAGCACATGCAAGCACATTGATCTTATTGATTTGACTCCATTCTAAGGCACTGGTCAGTTTTTGCTTTATATATATATTGTGTATCAGCTTTGTGCTTTCGTGTGTTTATCTTCGTATCTTGTCATCTTTAATTGTCTATAGTTAAAATATTCAAACTCCTAAATAACTGATTCAGTTTAACATCACCACACTAATAAATCATCCTTAGTAATTTAATAGGGTCTACCCCCCTTGGCTTCGTTAGGAGTTGAGCCTAAACGGAGGAGTCAAGAACAAGGTGACAGCCTTGACTCGAGACTTGCCCCCAAGGACACACCGAGTGGCTTGAAGATTTTTGCCACGTGACCTAGGTGTGTGAAAGGCGGCAACACTTCCCTTGTCCAAGGGAGATTCCATCCGCACTCTGCCACACCTCCATACCTAGAAAATAATGCATCATACCCAATTCCTTCATTTCGAACTCGGCAACAAGATTTCTCTTCATATCAGCAATCAACCCATCCATACCTGTCACAAACAGATCATCTACATACAGTAGGAGCATCACTGGGTTGCCATCTTCAACCTTGTAGTAAAGGTTGGAATCTGCTTTACTCTTAGTAAAGCCCAAACTGGATAGAAAGATATCAATTCTTCTGTACCATGTCATGGGTGCCTGTTTCAAACCGTACAAGGCTTTCTTCAATCTGCACACATGGGACCCCCTGTCATGTGTCTCAAAACCGAGTGGTTTCTCTACATACACTTCCTCTTCCACTACACCATTCAAGAAAGCAGTCTTGAGATCCATTTGGCGTATCTTCCATTTCATCACCACAGCCAGAGCAAGTACTAATCTGATGGAAGTGTATCTGGATACAGGTGCAAAGGTTTCTTCATAGTGTATTCCTTCTTTCTGGGAGAAACCCCGAGCAACAAATCTTGCCTTATATTTCTCTATGCTACCGTCTGCAGCATGCTTGATCTTGTAGATCCATTTGGAAGTTACAACTGACTTCCCTTCTGGTCTTGGGAAAACATCCCAAACATCTTTCTTCATGATCGATTAATACTCTTTGATCATAGCATTCTTCCATTCTTTTCGTTCTGCTACTTCTTCATAATTGGAAGGTTCTTTATCAATGAAATCATATAGTAATGCTACGTACCCAGAGCAAGATCTAGTCCTCTTTCTTTCTCTGTGATTCTCTTCTAGAGCCCCATATCTTTCTGCACCTTGGATAACTTCTCATACCCAAGCAGGTTTCCTCTTATGAGGATTCTTTTCTGGAGGTGGATCTATAGGTCTTTGTGGTTCTTCAAATTCTCAAACTTCTTCTTGAGTTTCTTCATTCATGGTTGTATCATGAATTCTAGGTGCTTCCGATTCTTTAGGAACTTCAGCAGGTCTCTTTCTGGATTTGTTGTAAGTTGTGTCTTCATCAAATGTCACATCCTTGCTGATGTCAATATTCTTGAATCTTGGGAAGTATATTCTGTAAGCCTTCGAGCTTTCAGAGTATCCCACAAATATACCCTTCTTTCCTGAAGGATCTAATTTAGTCCTCTTCTCTTTTGGAATGTTTATGTACACTGGACAACCGAATATTATGAGATGGATGACTTCTGGTTTCTTGCTAGAGAATACTTCTTCAGGAATCTTGTTCTCGAGTACTCTGTGTGGAGTATAGTTCTGTACATACACCACTGTTCTGCCAGCTTCCGCCCAAAGATGCATAGGAAGATCTTGATCATGAAGCATTGCTCTTGCAGCTTCCATGATATTTCTATTCTTCCTTTCTACAATCCCATTCTATTGTGGATTATAAGGAGTGGACAATTGCCTCTTAATCCCTGAGTCTTTACATAGCTCTTTCAATTCATTTGAAGTGAAATTTCCGCCATTATCTGATCGAAAGGTCTTGATCTTCTTTTCAGTGTGATTCTAGATCAAGGCTTTGAATTCCTTGAACTTTTTGAATACTTCATCTTTGTTCTTCGTGAAGTAAATCCATGTCTTCCAAGAAAAGTCATCAATAAAAGAAACATAATACACATACCCGCTTAGTGAGCTTGATGACATAGGACCGCATACATCGGAGTGGATGATTTCCAAGATTCCTTTTGCTTTGCTTTCGCTACTTGGAAATGTCTTCTTTTTATTCTTTCCTTTCGCACATCCTTTGCAAACCCCATCATGTTTTTCTTGAATTTCTGAAAGGCCTTCAATAGCTTTGCTTGCCAGTGGTAGTTCTCTATAATGCACATGTGCAATCCTTCTATTCCAAATCTCATTTGGCTCTACTGTGTCATGGACCAAGGCTTGTTCTAGATGGCCCTTTAATTTGTACATTCCTCCTTCTTGTTCTCCAATCACTACCGCATCATCGATAGTCTTTCCTTTTGGCCACATGATGATTTGACCATCTATAAATGCAACCCTCATGCCTTTTGCATCTAATGCAGATATGGACAGAAGGTTCTTCTTGAGACCTGGTACAAACAATACATCTTGCATCTTCATAGACTTTCCAAAGTCTAGTTTATAGGAGGATTCCCCACTACCTTTTATTGGATATTGGTAGTCATCTCCAAGCTTCACCTTGTGAGGTGATTCATGTTCTGAAAGTTTTACAAAGGACTCTTTGAATCCTGTCATATGTTTGGAATCCCCACTATATATAAGCCAATCATTGCTTCCATGTGTGATGTTTCTCGTTAGAGCAAAAATCAAGACATATTCTTCTTCACTAGAGGAGTCTCCACTTTCATATCAGGTTCTCTTCTTGGATGGTTCATCATCCTCTGTAGCATGAGCATGATGTCTTCTCTTGTTTCTCTTTTTCTTATTCTTTCTTTTAGGACAATCTCTTGCAAAGTGTCCTACTTCATCACATGTATAGCATCTTATTCTTGACATTTCTTTTCTAGAGTTATTTTTAGAGAAATGCTTACCTCTGGAGTGATGAGAACTTATTTTGGTTTTCTTGGAGTGTAGTGTGAGAGCTTGATCTTCTCTTCTCAAGCTATTATTTGAGCTTCTTCTTGAGAGAATTCTTCCCACAGTCTATTGAACTTGAATAACTTATTTCTAGCACATATCCCTTGAATAAAGGAGTCCCATGATCTAGGGAGACCATTCAAGGTGGTCATCACAACCTTTGCATTCTCTACTTCTTCATCTACTGCTTCCAGTTGTTCCTTGATCTGAGAGGCCCTTGTAAAGTAAGACTGGATGGTCTCAACATTCTAGATCTTTACATTCTTCAACTGGTTTCTCAGAGTCATCTTTCGATTTATGTTCTTCCCTTCAAACAATTTGGTTAGGGCATCAAAAATAGCCTTAGGTGTCTTTAGGGAGGACACCTGTGGTATGAGGTGATCCTTGATTGAATCAGCAATGATCCTCTTTTCCATAACCAATTTCTTCTTATGTAAGGCCTTATCCTCATCTCCCTCTGGAACTAGAACCTCCTTGTTGATATAGGAGTCCAACTCATTTTCTTCCAGGACCAGGGAGATCCTATATTTCCAAGCTCAGAAGTTATCAACTCCCTCAAGCTTTTCATCAAGCTTGGTATGATGAGACATCTTAACTAAGAACCTCAAATGGAAATACAAAATATTTAGATCTTACCAGGTCAAGATGTCGGATCTGGATTTGGAGCTGAAATCCTGCAGTGCTGGTTCAGGAGCAGATTAGGGTTTTTATTTTTCGGAGTTCTGTCCACCCAAATGCTTTGAATTTGATCCCTAACTTTGATTTTGGGGAGGAGATCAATCTAGGCTTGGGCTCACTGAAAAATTCCTCTTCTGTGAAAAGCCCTAATTTTCGGCAGTAGTGTCAAGTCCAAAACTGAAAAACCTCATAATTGGATTATGTTTTGACAGAAAGATGCACCCTAGGGAGGAGAGTTATTCCAAACTTCTTCTGCTGAAAATCTGTGGAGAGAGATCCACAAATTAGGAAGCCGTAGTTCCCACAGATGCACAATGTCTTCTTCTCAGGTTAGCTCTAATTCCATGTTAGTTTTTATCAATCAAGCTAGCATTATGTTAGGATCTTTAACTGAGAGAAAAACAAGTACAACAATCATACACAAGATACAATGAAAACAGTGTTTTTCCTCAGAGAAACCATAAATGGAGAAAACCCCACAACTTCCTCAGAGATAGAATCAACACCAAAAGTAAAACCCCCAAAACAGTAAGATGATCTCCCAACAGCAGTAACCTCTTTCTTCCTTGCCCTAGTGTCTTTCTCTTCCTCAACTATGCGCTACAACTGAGTGTGAGTGAGTGTGTGTTAAATAGAGAGGCTAGCTCTCTATTTATACTAATTCCCAACATGACTAAACCCTACTAGGGCCGACCTCTCTAGGAGAGTCTATTAACCCTAGTGCCCGAGAACTACGGGGACTTTAACCCTTAGACAATAGGAGGGTTACCCACAATAACTTGACATGAATTGTTTACATTATAGATCATCCCAATAGAAACATCGGGGCATGACATGACTCAAGTATATCACAAAAACATCCCGGAATAAACATCGGGTTACGATACATAAGAAATACAAGTGAATACATTCCGAAGTTACATATTCATCAACACCACCTAGTCTTGGATTTCATCCTTTGTAATATGCCACAACATATCCCTCACCAAAGTGATTCGCGGCCTCGAAAACAGAACCATTTGTTGGCGTTTATCCTATATTCGACCCAGGTTCAGTCCCTCCTTTGCACGCAACAAAGCCCAAGATATCATCCCAACAAAGAGAGGCTTAGTTGGCAGCACCTACGACGTATATGAAGTCTCACCCGAGATATATTTTTCTATGGGTAACTGCTAGAACCAAGTTTCCGTAGTTGGGTGGGGAATTTCTCGTCTATTGGTTTTATACCAAGGTGCTCGATAGAAGCTTATGAGTGGGGTCTTTATACTTATTACACATAGTTAATTTGTGGTACAACTCGTCCTTTGAGAATTATTATAACAACAAACCCGATGCAGCATAGGAACATTCAACAATAACAATGCGATAAATACATATAAACTCATTCATAAGCAAATACATAAACATGTATTCACACACACACACACACACACACACATATATATGCAACTCAAGCAAATTCATCATTCACATATTTGAAAAGTATCTAACGTGGAAACCCATCCGAGAAAATTCACAAAGGATCTCTTCATCTGGCATGAGAATATATGGCACCTTTGGTCTGTGCACTAAGTTGTAGACTCTTCTCTTGATATTTCTTTCTTATCTATACATGCTTCTTCCTCCTCTCATGCTATCTGGTATTCTGTCGTTATTCTTTCTCTACTTAACTCTACTGACAATTTGCACACATCATGGATCAACTCGACTTTCTATACGACTCTACTGTCAATACGCACACAACCAGGATCGACTCAATCTCTGCTACACTCCTGCGCACTCACCTGCAAGGTCTTTGAATCTTCTCTATGACTCAACACACTAATATACAATACAACTTACAGAAGCTAACATGACAAAAAAGTGTCTAACCCGCATACATCTTGGGTTCCTCCTTTTATAGACTCTTACATGTCACTTTCATTTGACTTCATATAGCTAGACAAAGGGTTGTTTTTCATATTCTATCAACACATGTCAGTAGGTACTAACGTCCTAACTTACAAAGATGCTTTCATATGGGTGGCTTCCACCATCTCTAGTCGACTTCGTACCCACTATCTTTCTGAATTGTTTCTTTCTAGTCGATATGCCACTTCACGCCTTCTAACATGGTTTACTCTGTCGCTCATTTCCTTGATGCATCATTTCCTTCGGTCGTGGCTTCTCTTCTGTCATGGACTCTCTTCTTTTGTTGTCATAGCTTCCTCTTCCACTGCTTCTTTCCTTGGCTCTTTCTTCTTTGTCTACTTTTGTTCCTCTTCTGCCGCATCTTCCTTCCTTACTACTTCTTATACCTTGTCCTGCCTTCCTTCAACGACTGCTTCTATCACAACTCCTTTTCCTTATTTCCCTTCTTTTGTTCTTCCTTCTCTACTTCTGTCATAGCTCATTTTACTTCTTTCAATACTTGGGAAGAATTCTAGCAGAATTACCCATATGTTTCCCTAGGCCCAACACAGATGTTAATCATGACTAGCCATACATCACATAGTATATCCTGGATACTTAATACAACATAAGTCATGTGAACATAATACAACATAAGTTCTGGACTTGATACAACACAAGTCTCTGACCTTAATACATCATAAGGTCATGAAATTAATACAACATAGGATCCTAGTACAAGCATATCTCCCAAAAAGGACTTAATACAACATAAGGTCCTAGATTAATACAACATAAGCTCTTTAACCTAATACAACATAAGTTAGTGAACTTAATACAACATAAGTTCCATGGAGAAGACACTACAACAAAACCTGGAATTAGCGTCCAATTTAGCGCCCCTTTTTAGTGTAATTTTTTTTACATTGAGTGGTCAAACTAGACGCTAAATGGGACATGTCATGGAAAAAACTTAAAGTGTCTCAAATAAATGTCTTTTTTTGCTTCCTAAATAGCATCCTTTGTGACGTCCAAAATAGCGTCTCTTTTTTGCTTCCAGAATAGCGTCCAACTTTGCTTCCTAAACAATGTTGAGGTTTGCTTTCAAAATAGCGTCCAACTTTGCTTCCTAAACAACGTCGAGGTTTGCTTCCTAAATAATGTCCTAGTTTGCTTCCTAGCGAGTGTCTGCTTTTGCTTCTTAAATGACATCCCTGTTAGCGCCATATTTGCATCCTTAATAGCACCATGTTAGGATCCAATATTGCATCCATTTTTTCTACCACTTTAGCATCCCATTTTTCACCATGTTTTACTTCCAAATATGTGCCAATTTTCGCTTCCAAATTTGCACCAATTTTTGCTTCCTTTTTTGCATCGTGTTTTGCTACCAAAATGATGCCAATTATTTCTTCTATTGTTGCACCATATTTTTCTTCCTATGTAGCGCCATGTTTTGAATCCAAAGTAATGTCTTATTTTTCTATCATGTCAACGCCATGTTTTGCTTCATCATTAATGCCACGTGTTGCATCATTTTTAATGCCTAGTTTCGCATCTCTCATGTTTTGGTCACTAATTTAGTCGTTTTTTGTAATTTTATATACGAGTTTTTGTCATTTTGTTTGGTCACCTATCTCTTATTTTTTGCTTACTAATTTAGTTGTTTTTAACCGATATTATAATATCATTAGGGCATGGAGGAATCGAACCACCAACCTCCTGCTTGTAAGGCATATGCTCTTCCATTGAGCTAGAACCCTTTAAGAATTTGGGAACCTAACTTACAGAGTCCTCTATAATGGTAAAAAGGAACAATACACAACTTTGAGTATCTAATGGTCGACAAAGGATGATATATTGTATAAGTTCACAATATATGATCAAGTAGGTTGTGAAACCCATAAACCTTTTCTATGAATTTTGAAGAAAACTCAAGAAATTGGCTTAATGAGATTGCAAAAATCACTATTCCCTAGCAACTGTAAGTGTACCACTATATGAGATCTATCAACAACAATTATCTTAGTGTGGATGCCAAGGATATAGTAGATAATTATTATCATCCTAGAGCCATGTATAAGTGGAGCAATAAGGAGAATCAAAAGAGGATGATCAACCTAATAGTTGGTGCTTCACATGGATCCTATCCACCATGGGATGAGAAAAGTTCCTTCTTCCTCATTATGATGATGATGAAGTGATAAGCAATATCTTTCATTTATTTGTTACAACTTTATGTGGACTCTATAATATAAATAGTTCTTTAGTCCCTCATTTGGAAGGAGGGTGACCACTTCAGAAAATAGTGTGAAAGCCAGGTCATGTTATGATGTTGGAATTCAAATGTGAAGAATTAATCCTTGAAATGTTTCCCATATTCTTCTATGTTGATAGTGAATCCCATCCAAAATATATCTACCCAATCCAAGATATTATGACAGTTATGTTGGACAAGACTAAAGATATACCCGAGCAGTTGTTAGCCACCATGCTAGCTCACATAGGGGAGGGAAAAGACGGTGCTTCTCCAGCTGCCCATGAACTTGCTAGAAATGTAATGGATCAATGTGCAAACAAGCTTGAACCTTACATGAACCACCTTATCACTTCAACAATGTCCATTGAGGAGGTTACTAGAGGTTACCAAATGTTAGATCAAGCATGAAACACTTAACCTGTATCTTCATTGTGCACATCAGAGAAATAAATTAAAGAGATGACTATGGTTGTTAATGATATTGTCTGCAACAATGATAAACCTATACCAAAAGATGCAAGCATTGGCATAGTTGAAAAACCCGTGCTTGATGACAAGAGTGATTCCACAGTTGAGATCCCTATGAGAGTTTATGTTAATGACTGCAAACTTGGTACACCTATTTAAAAATTAAGAATGGTGGCAAGGTTGGTGAATGTGCCAGAAAGGTGGATTTATTGTTAGAGGATCAGTTGCTGGAGAGGGATGAGGCAGTCAAATTAGGAAGAAAGCGCGCTTCAAAGCACTTTTTCCACCATGTTCTATATGAGAAGATTTTCAAAGATGGAAATCATCTTTATCATTTCATGGAACATGATACAGTTGTTTCTGCCAAGTGAGATAATTACTTGATTTACAAATGACATGAATCCTAGACCCACAACTAAAATTGCAGCTACACTATGGAGCCTAACTCAAACAATTTATGAAGCTTATCTCTAATGATGATAAGCATATAGTTTACAGAAGCATTGGAGTCAATGAAAAAAAATTAAGGTACTTAAAGGTGATTAAGGAACTTCACAGAAATGATTTGCATGACTTATCCAGAGAAGAAAAACTTGCATTTTATATCAACTTGTATAATATGGTGCAATTCATGCAAGTGTGTTGTGGGGTTACCCTGAAGGGCCTCTATAGAAAAGAAGAATTTTCATGATTTTAAATGTCATTCAAGGCTATTCTTATTCACTCAGCCATCCAAAATGGAGTTTTGAGTGGTACTAAAGACCCCCTTACAATTTGCTTAAGCATTTTGACTTGAAATCCAAACCCATGCAGGTTGTCTTGCCATATCCATAACCTTTGTTCATTTTGTCTTACTGTGTGGCTCGAGATCAAGCAATGCCATCAGATGTAGTTCACTGGGAAGTAATGATGAGAAATTAAGGCAAGCCAGAAGGATATTTTTTGACAATGGTGGAATCCTGTTCTTGTGGAAATCAATATTTCTTCTGTTAACAAGATTTTGAGTTGGTATAGTGTGGACTTTGGCAAGAGTGAAACAAAAGTAATGAAGTTTGTTGCAAACTATGGGGAGCCCTCCAAGTCCAAAAACTTGAATAGTAATTGACTGAAAAAAGAAATTTCCAGAATTTAGCTTGAGGAGAAGAGAATGTATCTGCTCTTAACAGGCCTATTCTGCCAAGATCCATCTTCATTGAATTTATGACTAACAAACAAGGGGAGTTCTTCAGTACATGATTTTCCTGAATCACATCAGCTGAGATGTGAAGAAAGAGATGGAACCTTTTATGGCAAAATGAGGACTCAATTGTAGCCTTGTGGGAACAAGAAAGAGGATACTGGAAAAGATTTAGGAATTGCAATTTGTGCAAGGAACACATTACAAGCCAGTGCCAAGAAGGAATGAGCACTCTCCCAATCTTCTAAGAGATACAAGGCCACTCGCAGCCACAATGGGAGATCCACATAATTTATGTTATCATCATTGAATTTTGTCAATATGTACATTTTGTAATTTCCTATGTCTACAGCTTCTATACCAGTATACAGACAGGTATGGTAGCAGAAACAGTAATTGTACTTAGGGAGTAATGATGATATAAAAAAAAGTATTGGGCTGCTATCAAATGACTTAATCAATTCCCAATTTTTAATGTAATCGTAACTTTTTGGGTATAGATGGGGATGAACAGGTGAAGCGTGTTACAGAATTGGAAGGAAGAAACTGGCAAAATGAGGACTCAATTGTAGCCCTGTGGGAACAAGACGAAGAATACTAGAAAAGATTCAGGATTTGTAAGTTGTGCAAGGGACACATGACAAGCCAATACCAAGCAGGAATGAGCACTCTCCTAATATTCTAAGAGAGACAAGGCCACTGGCAGCGACAATGGGAGATCCACATAATTTCTGTCATCATCATTGAATTTTGTCAATATGTGCATTTTGTAATTTCATATGTCTATAGTTTCTATACCAATATACAAATAGGTATGGTAGCAGAAACAGTAATTGTACTTAGGGAGTAATGATGATATATAAAAAAAAGTATTGGGCTACTATCAAATGACTTAATCAATCCCCAATTTTTAATGTAATCATAACTTTTGGGTATAGATGGGGTGTTGTTTTGATATATAAATATAAATAGTCGTTTATGTGCATAACTTTAAAAAAAGCGCAACTTTTTCCTCAAAATGGACCAAGCTACTTGCATGCAATAGTTGCAAAATTATTTTATATTAGAGCAGGTATATACTCTGATAAACTGTTGATTCTGAAAATCAGGCAAACAATTATATTATAGATCATTTTTATCATTCCGATGCACTCAATTGTCGTTACAAGAAGAAGATGTAGATATCCACAACTAATATATCCTTCTTGTGATCTGTTTTTCAGCAATATGTTTGTAAATAGAATAGTTAGCAGCAAAAGTATTAGTTAGTAATGCAAAGTCCCTCAAAATGCCTAACTTTTATTATTTGAAAAAGGAAAACAGAAACACATACCTCTCCAGTGTGATGATTAATTGTCTGCAGGACACTCTCAATAGCTCTCAATAGCTTTATATTCCATCTTAGATGCTTTCTGGGTCAGTTGAAAAGAGTGTATGCACACTACATCCTTTCCTGCTGCTGTCTTGAACCTAAGTTTAATCTGGCCCTTTGTTTCTGTCTCCCCGGCAACCTGCATAAACACAAGTTCCCATTTTATAACAGCTATAGTAGGTTTGGCATAAAAATTAGGAAATAGCATCTACCAACAAGAATTCATGCCATAATTTAGATGATGTAGTCCCCAAGCCCTAATCTAAAGTCTTGTTTTAAACAACTCCTACATACAGGCATCTTAGAGTTACAATTCTGTAGAGAATCTGACTTACCGTGTTGCTCATCTTAAACAATCATCTAAAAAAAAATTAAAGAAATACAATAGTATAACAAATATCCCAAACACAAAAATATGGGGAAAAGTCTCAGATCAAAACTCATTATAAAAGTTCATATCAAAACTCATTATAAAATTCTTGCATCCAATGACTAAAAGGTAGATTCAAGATGATGAACTCTGTCTTTGGATTAATTCCAATATTATTTACCATAAATAAATGTGGAAAGAGGTCGGGTAGAAGAATCCTTGTTCAGACAAAAACCTCAGGCTATTGAAGCTTAGAACAACTGGGAAAACCAAACTAACTATACAACACAATGCAAGGGAAAAACTTGCTGGAATTTAAGGAGATGAATAGTCAACAAAATTCAAACACTGTTTGATAACTAGCATTATTCTGAAGCATCATGCCAATACATAAGCATAAACTGCACCAACAATATTGATTGCTTTAGTGTCCCCAAGTGCTTACATAGTATCTCAAGAAGCTCATTTGCAACTAACAAACTGAACTATTAATAGTTGTATTTATCATACCAAATAGTCAATTTGCTGCAACATGTCAAGATGCTATCAAAATCAACACATTTTGAATCCATGTCCTGAAGGCCTCCTGCTGAATCACTAGCTGGCACAGGATTACTCATGGCTACAATGATGAAATGTCTTCAAAAGCGGACAAGTGCGGCAAAAGATAGGTTACAAAATTCTTACTTGACTAAGGGTTTTCCAAGCCAAACTTCATGAAAATCCTTTGTAGGTTTAGTAATAGAGCATTCAAGAAGACAATTTAATCAATGCTCGTATCAGAGTAAAATCATGATGAACATTCTACACACAATCTCAAATTTCAATCAGGGATACGCCCACATTGGGAAGAAGGGATATCATCACTTGTGGAGTTCGTATAGTAAGAAACCTATGGAATTGTATATTCAAAAAGTCCCCAACCATTTTCAAGACTTGGCATATGTTTGATCCAGCACTTGAAAAGGTCCAGCTTCTTTGCATCTAACAAACTTAACTATGATGTATGTCAATACTACTTGATACAACCAAAATTCACAGATTTTAAGGCCTCTTGCTGAATCATTTAGATGGGACAGTATTGTTTGTGACAACAAAGGTGAGATATATTAAAAAAAAGACAAGTGCTGCAAAAAGATAGGCTATAGGCAGCAACTTTGAGCAAAGCCTTTCCAAGCCCAAATGTGAAAATATTTTGTAGGTTGAGCAATAGACCAATTAATAAGACGATTTCATGTTCTTGTATCAAAAAGAAGACACATTGAACACTCTGCACACAATATGATTAGGGAATATTCCAAACTTGGGAACATGGGACACTTCACTTGAGGATACATATGGTAACAATGTGCATTCCAAGACTTGGCATTTGTTTGATCCAGCACTCCACTAACAACTTTCTTTGCATCTTACAAAATTGAACTACAAACTGTCTCTAATACACAATACAATTAATTTGACATAACAATAGCGAGAGGCTATCTATAGTATGGTCTTCGTGTTTAGGTTATGTGTTAGATGGACATCCTAGCTAGAGGATGGTTATCTAGGGGATGGGAGACCATACTATAGACATTATGAAACTACCTCATGTCTTCTGTAAACTTTATGAAACTCTCATTCAACCCTTCCTTGGCCATATATTAGGATTTTCTCCTTGACATTTTTTTGTTTTTGTTTTTGAAACTATACAACAAAATGAAAATTGACTGAAGCTCTAATACCAACATGTAGTGTTTCTAAAGCCAAATTGAAACTATTACTATAACTATTGATTTAACATAAACAAAGAAATGAAGAGTAGCTGAAATAAAGAGACAAAAGTATAGAAAATAGTGGGGAACATCTACACAACCAAGGGTGAATTAAACCTAAAAAATTCAATTATGTTGGAGGATACCTTCCCAATAAATTTGTTGTTTGTAGTGAATACAAAACAAAAAAGAATACAAAACAACAACTTAAAGTTTTTATCACTAATAAAAGTTATATGACCCTTATTACATGATAGTTGCATTTTATAAAGTTATATGACCAATAATGAATTAATTGAAGAGAGTGTGGTATCATTGTTGTTAATAGTTTATTTGGGCCACAATGTGCATCATGTACCAATAACAAAATAGAGGATATAATTGATACTATCCCTACACTATTTTCTATACTCCTTTAAATAGTTCCCTAGTTGTCTCAAGGTTGTGAAATCATTCGAGGTGATAAACCACTCAATTCAATATAATGATTTGTGATATCGATACATGATTGTACAATGCGAACTAGAATTCAACCATTGACATTGTTGTTTCCCTTTCAAATTGCTTGAACCTACAATTGGGTTAAGGATAGACTCCCACACAAATAAAATAGTGTAATAGCTCTAGAAATTGTTTAATTCAATGTATGAAATGATAAAGTGTTTCACAAAATTTTGCATGAGAAGTCCGATAAACTCGTTACACGGATGGAATAACTCGATATTAAAAATATGTTCTTTTTTGAACAAACAACTCTAAAATTTTGATGATATAGTTCAATAAATGTTCAGGCTTATGTTAATCATACTTGTCAAACAAACTAAGACATATCAAGGCCGTCTAAAATGATAAAGAGAGAAGAAATAATCATAGCATGAAATAAATACAAGATGTTTGAAAAGCTACACAAAATTTACAAACACGCCCAACAATATCAAGGCAACATGTAAACAATAGGAAGAATGGTCAAAGACATGAAAAAACTCTCGCATGATTCTACAGCCTCTATGTGTGGGAGGGTTCTTTGTTTCCTCCACTAGCCTCTATTTGATTTGGAAGCAATCCCACAATGCCTCCCCTTATGAAATGGACTAATAAGTGGAAGAAATGGTTAACATGACCACTTATGTAAGCACAAATGAAATATTGGAGCAAGGGACTTTTCAATATTGGCTAATGTAGCATAAACCTAGCTAAACCCCCCATTATGCAATGAACACTTCGAGAGGAAAATTGGGCATCATGACACCAAGGAAACTCAAGAATGGTGAATGGAAGCAAGAGGCTTCTCAAAATTTGGCATAGCATTATCCTCTTCATGTAATCGTTTTGTAAATTCATCCCTCCAACCGATTTTCAGCTTTTGTTAATGTTTCTTTGTGACTTTTTCCTATTTTTTGTTCCTCTTATCAGCAGAACGCAATCGTAACCATCTAATTCTTTCTAAGTTTCCAAATATTAATGAACCTGTTTATATATAAACAAACACAAATAATATAACGTAATAATAGCAGAACGTATCCTCTTCATGTAATCGTTTTGTAAATTCATAAATATTAATGTTATATATATAAAAGCCAGTTAAGTAAGAATAGATGTCGATTGAAATATGGTCATATCTATAAAATTCAATATAAATGTGTTATATATATATAAAAACTAGTTAACGTATCCTCTTCATGTAATCATTTTGTAAATTCATAAATATTAATGTTATATGTATATATATAAACCATTTAAGTAAGAATAGATGTCGATTGAAATATGGTCATATCTATAAAAGTCAATATTAATTTTTTAAATGTTACATGCAAATAACCATTAAATTTGGCCAACATATTAATTTACAGGGTTTTAAACATGAAGATGAAGATGAGTATGAAGAAGAAGGTGATGGATCTTTTGATCAATGAGATAAATAAGTTATCTTGTGATGGATCTTTTGATCAATGACCAATGTGATAAGGTTCAAATGTTATCTTGTGATGGATCTTTTGGTCAATGACCAATGTGATAAGTAAGGTTTTTTGAATGTGATTCTTGTGTCTGAGAACATTGTAGAAATCCACCAAAATGTGGAAATGGTCAGATGGGACTAGCCTTGAAACAGGACTTGCAGAGAATAAAGATTGGGGTGTGAATAATCCCTGTGAAAGATTGGGGAGGACAGGGCAATACGCATATTCCTTCAGAGTTTGCAGGAAGAGATGGAAAGTTGAATATGTCCTCGCGACGACGTTCAATTTAATTCAAGCAGGAAAGAATAACATACAGAAAAGCACTGGATGAAAACGAATCACAAAATTTTAGGGATAGTTGACAGCCAAACAGTAACTATACGCAGAATTTTAGGCACAATGACGATCCAATATCAATTTCCATTCTATAATTTAAGAGTCAGTTTTGATACACTTCTAAAATTAGAAACTGAAATTATTGTCATAATTACAGGGGGAATTCAGTTAGGGATATCTTCTTGGTGAATAACTGGATAGTAGTATGTACCATGGATATTCTTTATCTAGGTTTCCAACAGATTAGAGCAAGAGATCTACATCCATTTATAACAGATTAATGCTGAGCGGAGCAATGAAGTCTTTCTAGGAAGACCATTTATAGCAGATTAATGCTGAGCAGAGCAATGAAGTCTTTTAATGAAGATGAAGACCTTTTAAGTGGGTGATTTAGTGATGGAATAACTTAAATTTAAATTTATAGAATATGATTATGATAAAAAAAATTAAATAAGATTTTTATTGTTTAAATTGTAATTTTGATTGTAAAAATGGATTTATATGGTTAAATATTCTAAATATTATGCAATTACAACAATCTAAGTAACAATAACAATTTTAGTTAGATTTTGAAAAGAAAATGATTGAATGATAAATTCATAAAAAGATGAGATATACCCAAAGAGAATACAGTTAGCTGAAATATTAATAAAATGGCATTTGCAAAATTTTAAGCTTGGTAATCATGAAGGGAAGCCTTAGAAGTTGCAGATGAAGATAGCCATCCTAGCATAAACAAGGTGTTCAAACTACAATTAATATTTAATTAAGTGAAAAGTAAGACAAACTCATGCTAGCCATATTGCTACACCCCTGTTATAACACCTGTACATGCCAGTATATAGCCCTGCCAAGAACAGCAGTACCCATACCCTATGGGCCTATAGCACCAGTGTACAACACTGTATTTATCCTCTTCATGTAATTGTTTTGTAAATTCATAAATATTAATGTTATATATATATATATAAACCATTTAAGTAAGAATAGATGCCAATTGAAATATGGTCATATCTATAAAAGTCAATATTAATGTTATATTAATATGTATATATATATAAACCAGCTAAGCAAGAATAGATGCCAATTGAAATATGGTCATATATATAAAAGTCAGTAAGTCTCAGTTGGCAGACCCCCACTGCTGCACATTAACTCTGGGACTTCTTGATTCTGTATGGGCAATGGCATCCTTTGTATCCTTGGTTGCCTCACCATCTAAGTGAAGTTGGAGTGGTGAACTGTGATCTAAACTACTCCCTCGGATTGGTGAAGGGCTGAAATGTCACGTCCCCATGCCTCCGACCGGCGAAGAGGACGCGGCCCAAGCTTAATCCGACTGGGCTAACCGCCCAGTGAACATGTACAGGCTTAAAAGTTGCATAAAACAGAATGCTTAACATACACACATGAACATCTATCAAGCACAAATGCAATCAACTATCATACACAGCGGAAACATCATACATTGAAGCCAGCATTCATTCAACATGTTCATTTCAAATTCATTAACAGTAAATATAGAATTGCAGAGGTAAAATACACAAGATCACTTATCTTATGATGAATTCGATCCGCAACCAGCTACGTCGCTGCAACGTTCCACCCAACCATAGGCCAGCGTGCTCCTTCATCTCTCAGCAGCGCTGCCACCCCCGAGCTGGGCATGATTCTCCAAGGAATAAGGGAACAACAGGCTTACACGTAGCCAAGGATACACAAAACACACAGCCAAGCCAACAAAGTTGGGTTTATTGGGCCATTAAGGAGTTGGAGAAGGCAAATTGCTAAGCTGGTGAGCTCATTACAGAGCCAAGGACACCTACACCAGAACTAGCCTAAACTCTAAGACACCCATCCACGCCCAACACAAGGAATCAGTCCCTTCTCTGCTACACAGTCCCTCAGGCCCTGCATTCCCTTCCAGTGCTATTCAGGGGTGATGGAGAAGAAGGCCAGCCCTCTAGCTCTGTCTGTGTGGTTTCCAACCACTAGGTTTATCAAGCAAATCTAAGCCAACATCCCTGCTCCTCTCACAGTCCAAAGACCAAACATTGCACTCCGGCAATTAAGTCAATTGTCACGGCCTAAACAACAAAACGAATTCCTGAGTCATCCTTGGCCCTATCGTGGCCAAAATGACTCTCACTCAAATTTACAACAGCCCCCAAACGTAATAGTAATTACATTCACGACCTGGGGAAAACTACAGCCCCGAATCTCTCAGTGAGCACCCCTCACAGCAGGGAAAAACGACCCAAATAGTCAGTGAGATAGCCAAAAACGTGAATGGCCCTTCACAGTCAGACGTGGATGCAAGAGCACGGCTCTCATCTCGCTATGTGTGCCCCAAACAGAAGAATACCTGTGCGTGGGTAAACAACCCGACCCAGCAAGGAAAGGAACAGACAATGGAGGCCCTGCGTGAGGAAAAGCAGCTCCGTTTTTGTCCGTGGATGAGCAAGCAACAGGAAGGACGCAAATTGCAGTTCGTGGGTGTTTAGCAACTCGTGGAGTGAAGATGAATGTCTGCGTGAGGAGATGAACAGCCAAAATCGTGGGTAGAGTGTGCGTGTGGGTGAGGACTGACAGTCCTGCCACCCCAGCCCCCAAAATCATTAACTGCTTCAACCACCAGCAGTAATTCTTCAATGAGAGTGGTTGGAAATAAAAACAAGGGAATAAGACACATGGGTTTTTCCCCTTTTTGGCTCAAGATTGACAAATTCCCCTCCACATCCTTATCCTTGGGAAAATCATGCCCCATTCGATTTAGTTGCCGCGACCGTAGCTGGTTGTGTTCATTTTAATTATAGATGCATATTTACATGATGACCAGCATAATATATGCCGCATACCCCGATATGCCATCGGTGACAATTTAATCCAAAACATAGCATTACCGATCAATGGTGGGGCCTTGGCCTTTAGCTCCACACCATGATCTTTTACAATTTATACATCATATACATCTAATGTAACGGGGTCAAAACCGGGACATTACATGAAATAAACAGAATAGAATTCTCAGTTTCTTCAATTGAAACAGGAGGTGGCAGAGCTGCAGAACATGCTTGTTCCCCCTTAGCTTGTGCAGCTACTATAAAATATTTCATAGATGTAGATGGGGTAACAATGTCAGAATCATTTCACATAGTTCTGGATTTTAAAACTTGCATCCTGGTTGGCATGAATAATAGAATCTGTCTGGCCCATCTATCAGGCATTCTCCTTCCTTACCAAAAGTGCCGCTACCACTCCAGTAGCAACACAAGTACCATTTGAGAATCTATCTGGCTCGTCTATCGGGTGTATCCTTCCTTACCAAAAGTGTCGATGCCTCTCCAGTAGCAACACAAGTGCCATTTTAGGTCATAACTGCACTTAGCTATTTTTCTGAGTAAGATGGTGTTGTTGCTAAGGTAAACATGAAAATAAGCAACATGCATACCAAGGCGTAGAATTGAGAAATGAAGACATAACTCTCTTCTAAGTATTCCACCGAGATACGAAAAGGTTATTCCTTTACTGTTCCTGCCAAAGGAATCGGGGGAGGCCCTCACTTATTGTATTGAGACTTGATTCTTTGACTTTAAGGAAAGACATCTGATTGGTTGGCTGACTTACTATCAGATCAGGCAAGTCGATCATTCTCTGGTTGGCGTCTCAGTAAGGCTGGTCGGGTTCGACCAATCGATTGGAGGTTTTAAGTTTCCCTGGGGTTTTTCCTAAGCGGCTTATGGTAAGTAAGGAAAACCTGATAAAGCAAGGAGAAAGAGAGTCTGGTTCCTTTGAAGTGAAGAAATATAGGTGTAGTTGAGGGAAATCACTATAAGGGCCTGAAAGGTCAATCTGAAACGGGTCTGTACATCCTTTTTAAGATAATTAGTTGAACAAAGTATCATTTCAATTATTGCGCCTTACCGGAAGGAAGTCTTGGTCCTGTAGGAAGCGTACACTAGTTCAAACTGACCCATCCTACATCAGCTGGAGAACCACTTGCTAAACTGGATAAATGCATCACTTGAGTTTAAATACTAATATATGATATAGGGTTTTATTTCTCGTGCAGGGTTTTAGAAAATCACCGTGCAGCAACCAGGTTTTGCAATTCTAGGATCAAGGAAAAAATATCCACACATATTGGGCAATCGAAAAATATGTCGATACCCATTGCAATAAGCGCAATGGAAATGAAAACCTATGAAAATATATAAACATTCACACAAACCCTTGGACGACAATAGGGTATTAAATCAGGACACAAGAAGTATATAATTTGATGTGCCAAATGCAAATAATAGCAACAGCATACATCAAATAATGGCAAACAAATGGGGATGAAAATAGACTTGCGTACCTTAACGGGCCATGCCGAAAATCCCTTGACCTGGCGAGCACAAGATCTCTGAGCCTCCAGTGTCTGCACCAACTATTTTTTCCCCTCGTCTTTTAGCCAGTGCCATGTCATAAAACCCTTATTATTATTCCTGTCTAGCATATCCAAGCAATTCTCGGACTTGGTTCCAAAGGTTCAATTCGCTCACTTGAGTTACAAAGGCCAAAGACGCTAGAAATTACCCCGTCCCTAAATCCAAATTCCCTATCTACCCTCAATGGTTGATTCTCCCAGCAAGTTTATTGTCCCATATGGCAGCCAACAATAATATAATTAGCAAGTAACTAAAGCAGTAATAATTAAATGAAATATAGGATCATACCTACCAAATATAGCCAATCCTTCCAATAAGTTTGTGGAAACCCGTATCAAAACCTACCTTTTCCTCCAGCGAGACCGAAGGCCGGGTCAATGCTATGGCCCTCAATCGATGGGTGAGCTTTGTGGCAGTAATAACTAGAAAAGGGGGTAATAAAAGGCCAAAGAAAAATTGAATATATAAATTGAATTGAAGAAAAGGTGCAATAAAAGGTCGAAGAAAATTCTAATATATAAATTGAATTGAAGAGTAATTTTTCATCTTAGAATAAGTGTACAATAGATAAACTAATTTTAAAAAAACATTTTTTTGGTTTAAACTACAAACTAACCTAAAACATTTATTGTTTGAAAAACAATATTTAACTAAACTACAAACTAATCTGGAAGTGTTTTTACAATGTTTTTTTATGTTTGAATATAAATGATTATCATACTGAAAGTCGTAAATATTGTAAGTTTATATTTACAATAATATTTGTACACAATGTTCTCTTAGTTTGTAAGAACATAGAGAAAAAAATTAAACATAACAAAATGAATAGATAAATGTTCATATATATTTATATTGAAAAGTTAGAGAAACAAAAATAAATGTTAAATTTCAACATGTTCACACTTCACATTGTAAGGTAATTTATGTGATGTGCAAATGAAGTTGTTATCTATGCTACTTAGTATTAGATTTTTTCTCATTCAGACAAATTGAGTAATATATGAGTTTTGACCACTATTTTTGTATGTAGTTAGTGTTTTTTTCAAGTTTTGACTAATTAAATGATGAAAAATCATTCTTTTTATTTAGGTTGTACCAGAGGTCATTTACGTAAGGGTATAGGTGTTTTTGTTCACCCTATTGTATTTTATAAAACACTTTTCACAGTTTATTTGGAGTGCCATAATATATATATCAGGTTTAGCTCCTTGTTAATCTATGTAGATTACGTCCAAACCTCTGTAGGTGTAGAACCTTTGTTTGTGAGGAAATGCATTTAAGCTTTTTAAGTTAGTTTGATAATTTGATAACTTAACACATATTAGACAAGTAAATTTTTATTGATATGTATATTAATAGGATACTTTATCTTTTAGTAAAATATCTAGTATTTCTTGCATTTTCCATTCTAATTAGAACTTAAATAAGAAAGATTTCATTTTATTCCCTAATATCAAAATAACTTCAAAATTTTGCTCACTTTTAGATTCTTTAGCCAAATCTGAAACTCTTCACACGAAGTGAAAATTTTATAAAAAATTAAACTTCTAGATTTCAAGATTTTAAATAAATACCTCCTTCAAAGCATTCAAAGCATTTCACACTTTGGACATTCTACTTCTAAAAGGTCTTCTAGGGCACATAACAAAATATCTTCTTTGCTTTGCTTGTCGGGTTAGAACAAGATTCTTCCCTATTGCAGAGGATTGAAATCTTCTCTGTTGGCTAGGATTTCTATTGTTAATTGCTCTTTCTTTTTCCGGGATTCTTCTCTACTTGGGATGGCTCTTATTTTTTGTTTCTCTGCCTGTGGCTCTTCTTTTCCATTTCTCTTCCTGTGTCCTTCTATCAGTGTCTATGTGTGCTCTCTCTTTTCCATTTAGTTGTTTGCTTTTATAGATGTGATTTCTCATCGAGTTTAGTTTGTTGTTGTTCTTAAGCTTACTTTTATTTTGCTTAGTTCCAACAACTTTTTTTTCTTTTTTCACTCTACAAGTGTGATCGTGGCATGAATTAGGCTAAGAGCACTAATGCACATAGCATGGTTAGACCATGTTTTCCGTAGATAACAATTTTCCATTTCCAAGAAACCTTAGATTCCTCGATATGGCATGCTACTAAATATTAACTTGTAGCATGCTCAAATTAACAATTAAAATACCCAAGAACTCCACTTGTGCACACTAAATGAGTTGGTCGTGTGAAGTGAAAGTTAGAAATTGCGTCGACCCAAGAAATTGTGCTGACTCGGCCAAGGAAATGAAGAAAAATACATTAAAAGGGGTATGGATGCAAAAAAGGAATCAAAATGGGACGCAATTCATAGGTTGACAATGAGATGAGGAGACATTATTAACCTATACTATAAGTGTAACAAGTACACTGCACGTTAACCTATGCCAATTCACAACAATGTTTGTGTGTTATCATTATGATAATTCCTAATGACCATTCAAATCCACATTGAAAATTTTAAATGATGGTATAACCATGACCCTTTTATATACACTTAAAGAATATGTGGAAAAAACAAATTGTAACTAATCCTTAGAGAGATGCATGCATGAGTATTTCCTTGCTTCCTTTTCACCCTTTAGTTTTATCCTCAATGAGATTAAAATGAATCGACAAAGGGATGTAGAATATAAATATAAGTGATGTGGTGATAAAGGGATGTACTATGCAAATTGTTCATCCCAATAGTGATCTATTTTTCTAAACCCCCTAGGTCCAACTTTACATGATAGGATCCAATTTTCTTGTAGCCCTAATTTATCCATTATTTCTCTTACATGGATTTCTTTGCAACTACATATATCAATAGGAAATAGTTTCTAGGTAGAGATGTTGAATTCAACAAATTCACCATATGACATGAAAAGAGCTAGTTCAAAACGTTTTGAAAATTAAAGGTTAAAATACTGAAATATATTCAAGGCTTACTCCTTACTATGAGAAGGTAAAGGAAAATCACATTTCAACGCTTTAGATATGTTGAATTTCAAAACTAACAAATCCATATTTACCCATGATATCAAAGACTATGATCATTATACGAGATATTTGGTTTGTTTCAATGCTTTTATATAAATTGAATGCATATTCAAAAACTCCTTAGGATTTAAAACACTCACTAAAAGTAAATGAAATTTATGAATAGAGATATGTTGTAGTGTAGCTTTAGTGGAAATAAAGGTTAATGTTAAACAAGATTCCCCTATATAATACACGTTAGGAATCCATGTATAAAAAAAATACATATTCTACATTTTAGGGAGTATGTTAGAGAGTTGGAGCATTATCCTATGCATATATATTTAATTTAGAGGTTATTATTTGTGTATCTTCCTATGTTGGTTTTATGCATGTATATTTTCAAAATGTTCATGTCAAGTCATGTATATATTTTATTACATGAATTTTTGCACTTAACTTAGTAGAATGTTGTTGTAATATATCTATAGGCTATACATATTCTAGTGGAGATTTCTCAAATGATGAAACTAGACATAGGGAAAGAGAGTGATATGAGAGAAGAAAAGGAAACATATCCCAATTAATGAAGACAATACCAGTGAAAAGACATTAACGAGTTGTAAGTACATATTTTAAGATTTCATAAAGTATTGAAAAATGTGTATTTATTTTACAAAGAGTTGCATTTATAATTCTAATTATTACTTAGTGTAATGTGTTTTATGTTGCAAAAAAGATTAATTAAAAACCTAACATCATTTCTAAAGATTATAACAAAAATAGAAAGAGACCTAGATATGGGCTACTTGTATTGAATGTAGCGGGGATAAAATTATAGCAATCTTAGTCGTAATAGATGTAAACATGATAGACATGGTATGATATGTCATACATTTTTTAGAGAAATTTAGAATGTAATTGTTATCTAATATAATACATTTTTTGTTACACTTATGAATTCTATTGCGTGCATATTGATGGTGTGAGCATAGAGTGCAAATATGATGATGAATAGAGACAAAGACTTGTTTCGTCAATATAATATAAAGAAAATACTTTCAATTATGATGATATAAAAGTTACTAATGAAGGGAAACTTTTAGAATACACAATTTCGTCGCTATAGCGATGTTTGCCTTTCAACAATATGGGATTTCGTCGCAAGAGCGACAGAACACACTATTTCATCACAATAGTGACGAACGTCGGGATAATTTTGAATTTTTTCAACAAATTAAAATTGTTTAGCAATGAAAGCAATGATTTTACTTGTTTCATGGCAAATTTTTGTGGGACTTTTGACCCATATGTAGTAGTGGGTATACATAAGTATTATGACATGCATCATCATCGTGGACATTGACGTTGGCATCATCATCATCAATTCCATATGGTAGATCAACATCATGTTGATCATCATCCTCATTATCATCATCGTCGTCAACATCAAGTACATCATCAACAAAATCATCGTCATCATTGTCATTATGGTCACACATATGCCATTAGTGTTATTTATCACTCATCAACATTAGGATTCATGTCATGTAATTGTTAAGGTCATTTATATGTCGTTACAGTCATTACGATGATAATAGGGTTGTTTAGATGTCGTTACAGACATTTAGGTGCCATTAGAAACAATTAGGATCCAAAAGTGATACCATATACATAATCATCGTTTACATCCACATCGTCATCATCATCATACAATAAATCAACACCATTATCATCGTCGTAGTCATCATCAATATAATTGCGATAATAATGAGCAAGGAGCCGTACTACCTCACAAGAATGGATGATATACTCTTATACTTATCAAATCATATCCATATGCTCCATCATAATTATCGTAATGCATCATCAACATGTTGTTAGGGAGAATCATATGCCATTAGGGTATATCAAATGTTGTTGGGAACACTAAAATGCCATAAGAGCAATTTAGGTGACATTAAGGTAATTTACCCCTCATTAGGATTAATCATGATCCAAAAGTGCCATGATTACGATCATTTAGGTGCCACTATGATAAATCAAGATCCAAAAGTACTATCACATGGATCATGATCATTGACATTGACATTGATATATCTGACATTATGTCATACATTTCCCGAACACAATCCCTAGCTCTAAACCTAGTGCAATTCCTAGCGTGTTTCCTTTCGAAATTTCTGGCATTATTCCAGGTGCTATACCTGGCGCTATGTTGGATGTTTTCTAAGCGCAATTCCTGGATATATAATTGGCGCTATGTTGGATGTTTTTCCTACCGAAATTCATGGCACAATTTCTATCGCTAACCCTAGATTGATATATGGTGTATGTTATTTAGGACTTTTTTTGGAGGCTATTCTTGGCGTTATATGGGATGCCTTTGTGGATGCTAATTAGGACATTAATTGGGATGCTAATTGGGATGATAATTGTGATGTTAATTGGGACGTTAATTGGGATGCTAATTAGCATCCAAAATAACACCAACTTTTAAAAAGGGATGCTAATTGGGATGCTAATTGGGACGATAATTGAGACACTATTTGGGATGCTAATTGGGATGTTAATTGGGATGCTAATTAGCATACAAAATAGCCCCAACTTTTAAAATGGGACGCTAATTGGGATTCTAATTGAGATGTTAATTGGGACGTTAATTGGGATGCTAATTAACATCCAAAATAGCACCAACTTTTAAAAAGGGACGCTAACTGGGATGCTAACTGGGATGCTAATTGGGACGCTATTTGGGACTCTAATTAGGAGGCTAATTGGGATGCTAATTGGGATGCTAATTAGCATCCAAAATAGCGCCAACTTTTAAAAAGGGACACAAAAAACGCCATTAAAAGCACCATCTCGTGGAAAAGCGTCCACTTTGTCCAAAAAACGATGGAAAATACACTAAAAGTGATAGTGGACACTAAAAAGGAAGCTAAAAGAGACGCTAATCACAGGTTTTTGTTGTAGTAAGAACTTAACCTAATACAACAAAGATTCTAGACTTGATGCAACACAAGTTTCATGGTAATGACTCCCAAAGTTGTACTATCAACACTCCCTCTTAGCAAGGGAGACATTCTCTGCCCTACCAAGCTTATCTCTGAAGTGTTTAAACTTCATCACAGATAGAGGCTTTGTCATCAAATATACAATATTCTCCTTAGTAGCTATATACTTAAGTTTTACCATACCTTTCTGGACCATGTCTCAAATGAAGTGGTACTTCATTTCTGTGTTTCGACTTGTCATGAAACATAGGATTTTCAGAAAGCTTTATACAACTCTAGTTTTCAAACATGATCACTGTAGGCTATAGCTTTTCACCGAACAATCCTCCAAGTATCTTTCTAAGACACATTGCTTATCTACAAGCAACACTAGCAGCAATGCACTCATCCTATTCTATTCTCTGGGCAATTGAACCCTGCTTTCTGCTAGAGAAAGAAATCATAGTAGAACCCTAGCTGAAACAGTATCTGGAAGTTCTCTCCCACTGAAAAATGTTTCCACCCAATCAGAATCGGTACATACAAGCAATAACAGTCCTCCATGGGTGTTATCCACCTAAATGGCACCTCTCCATCCGAGTGCCGACTTTCCTCATGTTGTCACACAAAAGGACATCTATGGATTGAGGTTTGCTCAGGATACTATAGATGAGCTTCTTGTAAATGACATTCACTATCCATCCAGTGGTTTACTTTGCCTTTTTTAATATGTCAAGACATATCCGCGACTCTATCCTTATGCAACTCGCGGATCATCCACGAGTGTTGTTGTTTGCAAGTCGCGGATGGATGTATCTGCGGGTTGCCCTTATAGAAAGTCGTGGATCATACGTGAGTTGTCCTTCTACATGCTCGCGGATGCCTCTCTTTGACATTTAAAAATTAAACACGCGTTTATCTGAGATTAGTTAAGCCATTTACCTTAATCCTCTTAACTGTCTCAACCTTCGAAACTGCCTTATTTCTTCCATATAAATACAGGCCTTGGGGAGGGTGTTGGATATACTTTTGGGAGAGCAAAGTTATGCTGGTGGATTGTATACAGAAGTCTTTGGAGCAGTGGAACTCAGAATCCTTTGGTTGCAGAGGAGTCCTTGTCTCAGGCGTTGGGTTGTAATCTGAACTCTTTCCATTGTTGATAATAAAGAGAATCCTTCTTCCATATGTGTTTCATGTATCTTGGTTTGATAAATGTTTATGTTTCTGCATCTTACATGTGATTTATCTAACCTGCTTATATATATATATGAATCATCTTGTATCTAGAAGATTGTTTCTTGACAGGTGAAAGAGGAGCAACCTTGAAGACTTTGAAGGTGAAGCAAAGCGGAAGAGGACTAGCAAGGATCGACCTTCGTTAATCGAGTAAGTCTTTCTAATCCTCCTATTTCCTTTACTGCACTTTAGAGTCAATTGTCTGCAAGTTGATTGAGTATGTTGGTAACCCCAGACCTATGGTTATTAGGTGTGTAATCCTGTACAACAATTGGAGGCATACCTGAGTCCATATGAAATAATACCATGGAGGTGCCTCAAGATGTGCTTACCTGCAACCCAGTGTCTGTTTCTAGGATTAGTCATGAACTGACTCAAAATCCTAACAGCATATAAAATGTTTGGCCTCGAATGTATCAAATACATCAACGAGTCAATCAACTGTTTGCATAATGTGGGGTCAAGTAGATCTGATCCAGTCTCAGTCTTATGGAGTTTCTTCAAATTGAAATCCATCGAAGCGTTTATGGATTTACAATCCTTCATGCCAAATCTGTGCCAGATGTCCACTCTGTACTTCCCTTGAGATAGAAATATCTCATCATTCCTCTGCCAAATCTCAAGTCCTGGGAAGTAGTGCATAAGACCTAAGTCTTTCATCTCAAACTCTGAGGTAAGCTCCCTCTTACACTTAGCAATCAGTCTTTCCTCTCCAATGAGGAAAAGATCATCAACACATAGAACTAGTATCAAACGTTGATTCTCGACTACCTTGTAGTACAAGTTGGAATATGCATCACTATTCAAGAAACTCGATTTCTAAAGGCAACTATATATTCTAACATACCAAGCTCGAGGAGATTGCTTTGACCCATACATGGATTTCTTCAACTTGCAGACATGGGACTTATTCCCGTGTATCACAAAGCCCTTGGGCTTCTAAATGTAAACTTCTTTCAACCTCACCATTGAGGAAGGAAGTCTTCACATCCATCTGGTGAAGCCTCCATCTTAATACCGATGCAAGTGAAATAATAGATCTGATAGTAGTATACCTTCCCACTCGAGAAAAAGTCTCCTCATAATCAATGCCATCTTTCTGAGAGAAGCCTCGTGCAACAAATCTGGCTTTGAACTTGTCTGCACTATCATCTGTAGCATGCTTTTTCTTGTAAAGCCATCTGGAAGTAACAACTGACTTCCTTTCAGGTCTCAGAACAATATCCCAAACATCATTCTTCATAATCGAATGATACTCCTATGTCATAGTATCTTTTCCACATTTCCTTCTCTGCAACCTCTTATACTGATTCACTCCACCCCCCTCCCCCCCTTAGTATAAGATAAGTCCAACAACTTAATCAAACTATATTGCTTAATTGAACACTTAATTTGCAGAATTCCAACCCTCTTGCTTTAGAATTTTTTGCAACTAGAACTTGCAGAGGGTGAAACCCCTTCATATATTTTATCTTGGGTTGCATATTTAAGGCCAATGGATTCCTCAATAAATCATTTATTGGATAACAATTCATTTTCACATTTTCAATTTCATATTATATTTTTTAGGTAATTTTTTTTAAAAACTTATATGATTTTTTTTCACAATTTCGAAGGTTCTAAAAAAATACAATAGCATAAAAAACACAAAACCAAAAAGTTATGAAAAACATCTAGGATACACGCGGATTTTTCCTTTTAAAATGGTGTTTTTGTTTTTTCAATTTATGTAAATGGTTGGAAAGAGGTTGATGAAAATATAAAAGTGTATAAAATGTGATTCAAATATTAATATAATTTTAAAATGTGTGTGTTGGATCTATTATATTCTATGGATTATCCTCCTATAACATAGTTGTTCCAATTCCTTACAAATTTCTTTTTGCCTACACATCAAAATTCACAATACTTATATTCACAATACTTATATGAATTTTGACAACTTCAATAAAGATTACACAAAATATCAAATTTTCACAAACACGTTTTATTAAAAGTTACCCATCTACAATTTAAATGATCATAAATTGATTATTAAAAAATATTACTTAAATGAAGTCATAGTTTAGAGTATTATTTGTTGTATATGAAATATTGTCAAAGTTAATAAACAACTTAATTTTTAGAGAGCTCTATGTCTACAAAAATTAATTAACCTTTAACAATAAATAAAATTGAAAAGGAAATATTTTATTAACATATTTTTATGAAATATATACTTTATTTCAAAGTACAAAGAAGTCTTTACCACTCAAGGTTACCGGCCTGATAGGATCATTCAAACTATCTTAACATGAAATTGAATCATCAAGTGTAAAAAAAACTTGGTCAAGTGTAATAATTTACGAGTAGTCCATGTAAAGGCATATTTCTAATCCTGCAAAGTACCTATAAATCTTTGGACATTACCATGTTCCTTCTAGTGAGGAAGACAACTTTTAACCACATAGAACCAATTTATGGTCTTACTCGAATACCAAGAAAGTGGTTTCGAAAACCAAGGCATATCCCCTAACTTTGTTAAATTTCTATTTAAAGAACATAAGGGGTCAATTAACTATTAATTGTGATAAATATTTATATAATTCTTTTTCTTTAATATATTGTCTCATAACTTCATATAGCTGTGCTAATATATTTAAGTTTTTTTTCACAAAGTATAAGTTTATTTAGGTGTCTTTATTCTTAATTTCTTTTTTCATTATATATATGAGTGGGCCTAATGGTTAAGAGCAAGTGTTTCCTCTTAGGAGGTCATAGGTTCAAATCTAGAGGGGATAGTGTATGTACACCTTTAAACCATTGCGTAGAGGGGGGGCGTTAATGCTAAGAAATTATGAAAGAAACAAAATATTGGAAAAATATAAAATGTTTCAATATTGGGTTGTTCCTTGTTTTTAGTTTTATTTAGATTTAAGTTTAATTGAGCCTTGGTAGTTTACCATTGTTATTAGCTATTCTATAGTTTTTTATTTAAATATGGTAAAAAAAAAGATTTAACATTTTCTAAAAACAAATATCATTATATCTAAAAACAAAATTTTATTTATAGATGTTTTTATTTGAGAATTTGGGGGTGGAGAGGTATCTATGTTTTTTTCTACATTGCACGAGACAAGTGTACTCTCCAAAATGATTTTATGGCAGCTCTTTCAAATTCAAAAGAAACAATTATATATATATATATATACACACTCGTAGTTGATGCATGGATAACTGGTACTTGATGAATGGATAACTCTTAGTTGATGCGGGGATAACGAGCAGTTTGTAACAGATAACTCATTTAGCAAGAAGGCTGTGAAAACGAGTAAGTGATAACTTATTCGTGGCACTTACCTTATGGCCTATCCATGTTCACCAGCCACAAGTTAAGCAATTGTGCACGTTAAAAAAAACTTGAAAATACTTATATATTAAGAAAAGGTAATCCTTCAACCTTTAATAAAACCGAAATTAATATAATATTGTAAAAGTGCAAATTAAAATTCCATTGTCCATGGGGAGTTGTGCAAACTTCATGTCGACTTAGGAATCTATAGTAGCCAAACCAAAAAAGGTGTTTCTGATGAATTAATTTTTTTCAAGCAAAAAAACAGTTCCTTGATATTCCAGAGAATCAAAGGTAACAAAAGTACATTGCTGAGATACAAAGTATCGTTTTCAATCAGTCATCTTGATTGATCTTGATTGATTACACACATATCAAAGTTCACACTAAAGCCAAAAAATACATATCCCAAATAATAACAACCTATAGTCGAAACCCCCCGAAAAAAATAGTAGCAGGTTCAAACCTACACCGCCCCAAGTAGCAGACTGGTTGGATAACAAAAGAAACATCACATATCCATACTAGTCAGGATTCAATTAAAGGTCTATATTTTGCCTTCATAAATATTATCTCCTTCCATAAATTCAGAGATGGTTAAGTAGCCCATCTCCAAGATTAGAGCCTCCTTGGATAATCTATCTGCAGTATAGTTATGCTCTCTCCATATATGCCAGAAACTGAGGTCAAGGAAGGATCTCTTTAAGTCCATAATGTGTACACACCACTCGTCGAGATCCAACACTAGTAGTTGTGAAAAGTATACCCCAGATTAAACTGCAAGGAATCTATCCAACCGTTTACTGATCCCCTCTACCCCCACACGACCGTTCCTCCAAGTTGGCCCAAACTTTACCAAAGTAATGTCCACCATTTTTGCTCGAATAAGTAACTGAGAAAAGTATTCAAATAAAGGATATATACGAGCTTTAGTCCCCCATATCTCTGCATCAAATAAGGTGAAGTTGAGGTCACTTCAAAATTATGAGATTTGGGTTATTAAAAACACCCTCATCCACTGTTGCATTCCATAAAAATTCTCTATTATGGTAAGGTCCATAAAAATTCAAGCAAGATAATGGAAAATATGACCCCTTGAACCTCACCTTCACCAAAATACCCGCCTTAGAGAGAAAAGCCTTGCATCGAGCAACATTAGGGTTTTAACCCGTCAATAAGCCCCTCGAGAGACCTCTAGAATCAGTTGCACAAAATTCTCAACCCGCTCTGAACTTTGCAAAGTAAGGCCCGGTCACTAGAACACATAGTTTCTTGAAGGAAAACCAAATCGAGATTGATCTCATCCACTAACAACCAGAGGGCCCTTTGTTTGGTAGGCCCTCCAAACCCCTGAATATTGAAGGAGAGGATACACATTAGTGGGATGGCTCAAAGGGTATCATTGCTCTAAGCGCCCTAGTAGGTGGGGCAAAACTCGAAGATAGGCCTGCTCTATCAGCCTCCTTAATTCTGTTGGAGAAAGTAATATACTTGTCGGCATCAACCAATGCCTCAATATTCTGAGACCAAGGATTTTTTGAGCTTCCTAACCTTTCTAATGGTGACATTTTGATGGCGTATGGATGTCAATGGTAGAACAAAGGGAGTCAAAGGTGTCCTATCCGTGAAAATAGGAAGGGATTTCTTGAGATTAGGGTTTTTGAAAGACGACGTCACCAACAGGCTAGAAGGAGAGGGTTCCCGAACTAAAGGTTGGACCAAGTTACCAACAACAGATGGAGCTAAAGAGGGGAACTCCTCAAATGAGAAGATAGTTGCTCCCAAGGACACACAATCACCAGCATTAGTCAACAATCCCTCAGGGAGTGCTAATGATGGGTCCATCAAACCCTCCCCCGAGTCCGACCCATCTAGGATAGTTACAGGGGATATCAAAGAAGTTGAAGAAGGGTTTGTGTTTCCCCCCCGCCCCACAGGTGATACAGACCCAACCAACCACGGATAGGGCATTAACCTCCACAACACCCTCTCTCAGATCATCAAGGGTAGACAATCACCGAAGATGAGCCCCCTTCTTCACATCATCAATAAAAAGTAGCTCACCCTTGGTTAAACCCTCATAAACAGTGGGTAGATTGAAGAGTACATACTTGTATCAAGAGCAGACTTTTGTGTTGGGGCAGAGACCTCTTGAGTAGTTGTCTTCAATCCCGGTCCAAGATCCTCCTTGTCAGAGTCTGATTAAGGATAAGACTTACACTGCAAAAGAAAATGACATTGATTCTTAAGATGCCCTGTATTCCGACAGTAATTACAGCGAAAAGGAATTTTCAGATAATCCAAGTGTTGTATAAAAACCTTCCCACCCCAATGAACATCCAATCTCAACTGATAAACCCTATGAGACATTTAACACCACCAAGACCCATGCAATACGCTTAAAAAAAGCATGTAGTGTTTTCTCGTCAATGGCCACAAACCTTCCTAGTGTACCCACCAAAGCTTCTCGAATCCAAAGCGGTAACAAAAAAGTCAGCAGGAGAGCCCGTAAATGACACTTAGAAACCCTTTCCTTAACCGGATTGAAATCCACATGCTGCTTGCTAAGTACCAACGAGCCATTACCAATAGTCCACAAGCCATCCAAAATCTGTGAAGCATGAGTGTGCTCCAAAAAGAGAAAAACAAGCCACCCATTCGCAAGATGACTCATCGTTAGAGCATTGTTGAGGAGCGGTTTCCAATGTTGTGTAACCCACCTTACCATTCCATCTTTGTCCATCTTGCAATACTCTAGTCTACCCACTAGCCCCTTGAGACAAAGAGACTCCACCTTATCCATGTAAACATCCCAACCTAACACATAACGTCTTTATGTGATCTAGGAACTTAAAAGCCTTCCTTTCTACGGGCTTTGTAATGTTTGACAGACAACTCACTAGTACCTCCCCAATGGCACAGTAGTCAAATTACCTGCCCAAACTGCAACCTTAACGGACGCCATATCCAAAGAGGTCGCCACCGTAAAGGACAGAGTACTAGAAACACATGACCAAAAGGAGTCACATGACACCTCCCACCACTTACAAAAGCTTTAAAAATCCCAAAACTAAACCCCAACGACCGTCAATGGCTTCACACAAGAAACCCTACCAGACACCAACCACGACTATCCATGGCTTCTAATGAATTAATTTTATACGCTGTAACAAGCTTACCAAGGCAACTTGTAAGGGGCAGAGTGAGAACTTCATGTAGATTCAAGGACCTGTAGTGGCCCGGGCGGAAAAGGATGTTATTAGTTAATTAATATTATATGCATGGATGTTATCAGTTAATTAATTTTTTATATGCCGTAGCATGCTTTTAGTGAGTTGATTGGTCTTTCTCTTAAGAGTTAAATCCATGTTACAGTGATTTTGAGTATGCCGGAAGATTAGTCTAATTCAATGAATATATGTGAAAATATATTAACAATAATACTATGCTGGGGATATATTTTGTGATAATAAAGTTAAATTTATTTTCTGAAGCAACTGATGTACGGCAGCGTTAATCCGTACTCTCTAAACCCTAATCAAATCCTACCCTGACGTCTAGCGTTGACACTCAAATGTACCTAGGTTTAGAACGAATATTCTCAGTGGTAATTTCATCATCGCAGTTGTGATTCCTGTGTAAGCATATGGAGAATAACAGATAAAATACCACTTAAATGAATGAGAAACCCCATCGCAGGACCACTTTACACTGGCTAGTACATTTAAATAAACGAAAGTAAAGGTGTTTTCCAAAGAGTAAATAAAAGTAAGCAGAAATAAATTTCTTGAATGTATTGAAGCACATTA
Source organism: Pseudotsuga menziesii (assembly GCA_001517045.1). Lineage (NCBI taxonomy): Eukaryota > Viridiplantae > Streptophyta > Pinopsida > Pinales > Pinaceae > Pseudotsuga > Pseudotsuga menziesii. The sequence continues at coordinate 37,631 of LPNX010171058.1, forward strand.
CCAGCTACATTAGCAAGGCATTAAATCCATAGAAGATTTGATTCTGTAGATTTTATCTTGAACACGAGTTTCATAACGGCATGTAGTTCCAACTGGAAAAAGCTCCATTCAAAATTTATCTTAGATTATGTTCGTGTTAGGTGGCCCTAATTCTGTATAATGTGTAGAACCAATTAAATGTAGAATATCAGGAATAAGCTCCCAATATCCTAGGAATCTAGAAAATCTCTTTCATAAAGAAGTTTGATCTCAAAGTGGAATAACTGAACAAATCTGCAGAGAACTCAACTCACATACGTTATGCAACAGTCAAATTAATTGTGTGGTAGAATTACTAACGTCTGGACATCCATTCATATGTCATGTGTTTCTTGTAAAACAACGCAGTTACTATAATCTATTCTGATTCCTCAATATAAAATGTGGGGAAATTGGAATTTACAAAGTTTTCCGTCGTTATAGCCACATCCATAATACATGCATGTGACAGAATATCGCCCAACACAAATTAGTTTCGTTTCTGAACTATAACTATGTAATCTTAAGAGTGAGTAATATTGCAGCACTGAATGGTAAGTTCATCAATATCAGATGAGAATTACACCAACATCTGAAGCATGCTGGTGGAGATGGGTCAGTAAAAGATTCGTAAATTGTAAAAGGAATGACAAGTTCATTTATGCTATATAATTATACACTGAACAGAAATTGTTCAAGTCAGCACACAATAGTGAAAATTAGAAGCAGGGAGATGTCACAATGAGTAAAACAATAAGCCCTGCATAGGATGCCCTAAGAAACCAATTTTAACGAGTACAGAACATTTTGCACAGATGCATATGAGACAGATTGTTGTTGTGAATGCTAAGAATCTATGCATTACAAAGTTTCAGATCTGGAGATTGGCCTGTCAAATATTAAAACATGGAAGGCATTCTAGTGCTTTCAATCCATGCAAGAAGCAAACACACCAGGTGTAACCTAAAGTATTTTGGACTAAAAATAACGGAATTCAAGAAATCAAGATGCTTATATCTACTTTCAAACTATAAATTTAATGAAAGACACAACAAGTATGGAACTAAGGGAATATCTTCAGCCAAAGCAAACGATAATGAAGAGACATAATCGTGTGAACTGTCTACTGTCACAAACATAGGCTATCGTAAGCTATAAACTCTTTGAAAAGGCCAGAGCTAAATGATTAAAACGCCATATTTCAGTTCATCTTGATATTACTGGAAAATTAACTAGTGCTTCCAGAACAAAACATTCTTCAGATTCTCAAAAAAGATGGAATCAAACCCCTCTTTTTAAACTCACCTTTGGCGTTCTTCAGAAATTAGAGACCACATTAACACGAGTCATGAATTGATTGTAATACACTATAGACAGAGTCAATTTCCTTCATTATCCTAGTAGTGGCACCGAACTAAAGAAATAAGCATTCCTGCAAAACTAGTGTAAGCAATTCAGTGGAATTGATAAGAATGCAAGAGTTGGAATATGCTATTTAGACACAATAAGCGAAGGGGCAGCCTTACAAAATACATTTCCAATGAAACAAAAATGAAGCTCTGACGTGCAGGAGAAAACTCACTCCCTGTACCCTTCACAGTGAAGCTGGTACATACTAGTAGTAGAAAATATTAGTTTTACTATGGAATTAGACAAACTTAATTTATAGTGATAAGTATAAAGAAAGAACTAACCCACTTGTACATATCAAATTAACTAGATGAATCTAAAGCTTAATATATTGCTACCTATAGATATCTTCATTTACCCTTTTGTTCTTCATGTGCATTATGTTAAACCATCGGTTTTCAGAAAAATGCTCGACTGCCATAAAAAACCCTGGAGCCTGCATTTCTTCCGGATTGTGCATTTTTCTGGTCCGTTCCAGACTTGGTAGAATCATCAGACTGCTGGTTCTCAATGTCCATTGGAAGCTTCATCTTTGCTAATGACTCTGTGAACTGCTGCATGCTCTTCATATACATGTCAACTATCTGCTCCTGCACCACCGGCTGCTCTGGCTCAAGATTCACACTCACAAGTGGAGTTGTGAAAGCAATCCCTGTCTCCCCTTCTAAACTCTTGGATTCATTACTAGAAGCTGCTCCTTCTTTTTCTGAATCCACTGAAGAAGACTTTTCCTGATTCTTAGAAGAAACATTATCATTGAAGGATGTGCTGTCCGAAGGACTACTAATTTTCTTCAACCTAGAGGATTCCTCACTGGAGCCACTTTTCGGAGGAACAAAACCACGCAGACCCTGGTCTTGAGTACTTGAGTTCGTTGTACTAGGGATTATAACAGTCGAGGGGCTCTCTGCATCAGCCTCTGTTTGGAAATCACCCACATTATTACTATAAGTAATGGGTGTTGAAGGATTTGAACAATTCGCAGCTGTCATGTTTGGTGCCATGTCATAGTCATCTTCTGTAGCGGGAGATGGACCCAGATGTAAAAATGATGTGCCAGAGAATTCATTTTCATTTGGGTTGGCTATCATTAAATCCCTCTTTAAACCGTTTTCAGGCTTCAGATCATTGGAGGCCATTTTGAAGTATTCAGAAACCATGAGGTTATTTTCGCTGGCAACTTGCAAATCAGGAAATTCAATGTCATTGTAATTGTTAGGCTCGGGATTCTCCGCCGCATGGTCTATTGAAACAACATCTGAACTTACAGGGGACGGAGGTATGGACAACTTTGCTTCATCAATTGACTTACTTTGACATTCTGATGGTGCTGATCCATGGTATGCAAGTGTTAACTGAACTATGCCAGCAGGAGAATGAAAAAGGTCGGTCGAAGATATTACAAAATCCTGGGTCAGTTTTCCCTTACCAGCCACAGTAGACAGAGGTATTACGACGAACCCCAGCAATTGGTCTTCCATGTAATTTCTTGCACGGCTTAGCATCCATAGCTCACATTTCAGTGATGCATCGACTTGATTGTCGATTCTGAGCTGCAGGCTCTCGTTGAATACTGGATTCCTTCCTCCTCCGTTCGATATGCGAGTCGGCAATGCTCCCTCCGGATTGCAGGTAAGAGACAGCTTAGCATAGACATCCTGCTTGTCATAGATGCATATATTGTGAATGTCTCTGGCATGATGGACATAAATCTCCAGAATGCCTTCAAAGACTTGCGGCTCTTCCTCCCCCATTATTTCCCCTTCGCCTGCAGCACTGTGATTTCCATTACTCCTGCGTTTTTCAGAATCCAGGCGTCCTCCATGTTGTATGTTACCAAAACTTGAATCATCGCTATGATTTGCCCGTTCGTTACTACTAGACTCGAAACTAACTGGACGCTCTACAGACGCTACAGAAGAAGAGATAAATTTTGCAGAAGCTTGAAGATAAGAGTCCATGATGACTTTCTTTCCGCGCCCACTATGACGAATCTAGGTATAGATATAGATGAAGCAAGAAAGATACGACTTCTATATGACAATAACAAAAGAAGAAAGTGCGTGCCTGTGAAGTCGTACTAAACCCTCAAATCAATTGAGCTTTTACTGAATTCAATTTCTATCAGGTTACGGCAACAGAGAAGCAAGAAAGGAGGTCAGTAAACAAAATTCTTTGTTACGAAGATGCAGACAGCTATAAGAGTTGCAAATACCATAAAATCTTCAAACCAAACACAACCTCCAAATCCCAACTTTGCATACAATATTCCACGGACTCCGAAGTCTCTACACAACGATCAAAGGAAAGAGAAAGAACAACGATAGGCACGGATCATTCTTTCAGAAGCAATTAGACAGAGGAACCTGAAGGCAGCCGCAAGCAATACAGAAAATTAGCGAGGTTTTCCAAGCACAGAGAGGAGTCGGATCTTTTCCCCGGAGCTCTCTTAAATGGACGAACCCTAGCCTCCACTAGACCCCATCATGGTCCAAATGTCGAGGAATGTCCTCCATAATCTCTCTATCCTCGAATTAAAGTATGTCATCGGTCATCCCTTTAAGTTATTTGACTACTAACACCTTCGAGAAGTTTGAACTACAAAAATTACCGTTAATTACGGTAAATTAACACTCTACGCCTTCTTCAAGAATCTCACTGTGCGGAGGCAGCGGAGCGTTTAAAGAAAAGCGTTAAATCGAGTACTCAGTAAAGCGTCAAATCGAGTACTCTATCCCAAGAAAGCAATTGCTACAAGGCTGTCCGTAGGTTAAAGAAGTAAACGCTTGAAAATTTTAATGAAATGCAATTTAACCCTGCCTATCGGCATTTTCACTTGTTCGCTCTTTAAACATAAAAAACATCAAAGCAAGCAATTTAACGATTTGGAATCCTAACTTTGGAAAATCAGCTTCCTAACGGCAAATTTGAGCATTTTAAACATTAAATTACAAGAAACAGATTAATACTTAATTGACAAGCATTTAAAGAAGTTTAAACATAAAAGTAAGCAATTTACCGATTTCGAATCCTAAATTAAGTGAAAATAAGCCTTCTAACAGCATTTTAAACAATAAATTACAGAAAAAGGATTCCGTAAAAATTTGATAGACAAGAACTAAAGCCTTTATAAAAGTTTAAAACTATTTGAAAAATAATGAACAGTTTAACAGTTAACGTCCATAAATGAGTCAAACATACACTGAACCTAGCTTAAATTCAAATATCTTTATAATAAAAAAATAAATGACGTACAGAAAAGCTGATCGCGTGCGTTAGTCTTTACCAGATAGTCAGGCTTGGGTCAAAACCACCAACTCTTCCTAGCGTCACAGAGAAGAAAAAATTCAGAAATAACCAGCGGCAGCGCTGTAAAACTCCAAAATAAGAAACGGTAATTCAGAAAACCTTACAACCGGGAAATTCAAACAGTGTAGAATTAAAAACAAGACGAACAGGTACTTAGAATCGGTGTCAAACATCTACAAGTGGCACCGGAAACGCTGCACAGTTCCAAAATGATCGTATGCGAGACTTTTTCACCTTCAAGGTACACGGACTTGCAAGCCTGGGACCGCTGCCTAAATCATCTAGGACTTTTGAAGCTTACCTAGCAGTGTCATTGGGATTCGATCTCCGGTCGTCCGCGTAAACGTTTCCAGATTCTTCAGCCTTTTTTTATGCCAGACGTGCTTTATTTTCCTGCAGCAGTTGAAAATGATTATGAGCAATCGGGCCCGCCAGTCACCCCCTCTCACAGTCTTTATTATTCCTCTGTTCAACCGGTAACCCGTGCCGCCTACTCCGGTAGTGCCGTCGCGATTTTCAAAGTAGATACACACAAAGTTGATTAAAGCAAACCAAAGACTCTGTCGACGTCCGCCAATGAAGCTGCAGAATGACACGTGGCATATCATACTATTTCCATGAAATCGCCCTTCCAAATAAAAAAACCATTAAGGTTAAATAAAAATGCGGGAAATCCTGCCCTTGATTTGTTGTATTAGACGGATGGATGGGATATAAAGTAGAATGAATGATTCCACGGCCGAGAAAGAGTGGGGTCCGGTGTTATGAAGTGTCATTATAGCATAGCGACTTGTCCACTGCATTGAAAGCGTAGGAACATTTTCTTACGTCAGACAGCACGGAAAAGTAGACCCTTGTAGAGTGGGCACGAGATTGAATCGTTATAGCTATGAAATAACTATGTTCACATTATTGAAAAATGAGCTATGTTGTGAGGGATAAAGAAGTTTACATTTTGTGTGTTATTAAGAAATTATATATATATATATATATATATATATATAATTGAATCGTTATAGCTATGAAATAACTATGTTCACATTATTGAAAAATGAGCTATGTTGTGAGGGATAAAGAAGTTTACATTTTGTGTGTTATTAAGAAATTATATATATATATATATATATATATATAATTGTTTGTTATTACTGTTCTAATGCCATGGCATAAAAAAAGCTGCTTCATTTTAGTTGTCTTTCAGTTTTTGTGATATAGAAAGTTTGGAAGGCAAGAAACCTCTTCATTTTCAACACTTTTTAGAAGAAGACTTATATAATTTATCTGAAGATTTTGTACATTTTTGGAGTTGAACAAATTGGAAAGTTGCAGGAAAATAAAAATTCGCTCCTTCCTGCCTCTTATCAAGGAGCATCCAGTTGGATACTTTGATGGTGCAGCGTTGAAAGGTGCCTGTGGAGCTGGGATAGTTCTATGATTTTTGGGGACTCACAAGTCATCTTTAAATGGGCACTGGGGGAGGCTCATGTTAAGTTCTCTAGAAATTCGGCACCGGTTAACCAATACAAAGTGTGTGATGAAAGAATTTACTTTTATAACATTCAGCCATATTTACCGAGAAATGAATGTCAAAGTTGATTCTTTATCTAAGAAGGAGTTGGGTGTGATGGATGGAGTTGGGTGTGATGGATGGCAGACCAAGTTTCTCCCATTTTTGATGCACCCATATGCATTCAAATTGGTCATTTGAATATGTTCAAATCGGCAATCTGACAATCTGGTTTCTATTGTTTCAAAGAGACTAGAGCTGAAAGTATTGAGTTTTGAATGAAAGTTAATTTCTGGCTATGTTTCTTTTGGCATAGGAACATTATATGGACCGTTGGTGCTGATTAGGTGGAATACATTTTTGTTAATGTCTTTATACATCATTTTCTAATCTCTAGATACTAGTAAATCTGATACAACTTTAAATTAATGAAAAGTTGTTTTTCTTTCATGATTTTTTTTTTAATTATATAGCCATATTTAATATTTTTTTTATGAATTTTGTTTGAAAGGTTTATTAGGAATTGTTGTGTACTTAAATGTTATTCAATTTGGATCTATTTATTATTTCATTTTCTTTTTATGTACTTTTCATAAAATCTCTTTGAAAGATTTATTTGTTTTCTCTTAAGTGAGTATGTTTTGTAATATCAAAGAAAACCTCCTATATATGGTATAATCTTTTTATTTTTTGATATTTTAGATTGTTTCCTATGTTCCACGTCTCCATTTGTTTATGTTGGCCTTTTTTTGTTCAACTCTTTAATTAGAATCATGTCTTGTCTCCAATTTTATTCAGTAAACTCTTGTTTTAGCTAGTAGTATCTCATAAGCAATAGTGTTTTTAATTTAAGTTTATTTAATTCTATATATACATGGTCTCCATACTTCACATCCATAAGGAGTATAGAGATTACAAGCATGTGAAAGAAGGAACATAACACTTACAAGTTCCAAATCTATGTTGTCTTGTAGAATATATTTCATTGTCCTTGTAATGGTTTTTTTTAGTATCCATCCGACTTGGCTTATCATTGAATTCTAGTCTTAATTATTTATAACTATGTGATATCCTTTCATAATTGATTTGATTAGTAGTAGTTTTATTTTCTTAACAAAAAAATCACTATATTATTCATCTATATTCATATTTCTTGAACAAGGCCCATTAAATTATATGTCAACAATCACCTTCAAAAACTTTGTAATTCTAAAATATCACAAAGTCAAATTGCCTTATTTTTATTGCTTTAGTCTTATAAACAATTAATGATGAAGACCAACACTTCAAACTATGATATAGGAAAAGAGGCACTCAACTCACCCTCTCATCTTCTCACTAAACAAGTCATAGTTCCATCTCATTGTTAAGAAAATGGTTTATAAAACTTTGTTTTAAAAATTTTAATTTTAATCATCAAACTTTCTTTAAAAAAATAAAAGAATGAATGAAACTATACCTACCATATTCACTATCACCAAACAAATTTGAGTACCCTGTCATAGAATTGAATCTATATCAATAAAAATGAATAAAAACTCAGATTTAAAAAAGACAAATCAATTTTAATAATTAACCTTTTAATAATAATAAAAAATCACATTCTATCCCCTCATAAGAAAAAATGATATAATAATCACATTCATCTGAGCCTTAATAAATTAAATTGCATTGTATTGTAGTCGTAAGTGTCACGTCTATGCATACACCAAAATCTTTATGCAATAACCTTGTTTTCAGCTTGTTGACATTATAAGCAATTTTTGAATTGTTAATGATTTGTCATATTTAGCTTTCTATATAATAATTTATGCACGATTAGGTATTGTACTCCCTAAAAGACTTTTCTATCTTTGTTGGATTTTGGCGGTGGCGCGGAGGACTAAGCGTCATGGCAAAAAGATTCCTCCCTGATTAAATAAATGTACAAAATCCAAAGCGTGTAACGGGGAAGAGAGAAAAAGTAAAAGATAAGAATCCTAAAGTTGGGAACAAGAAACCAAGTGTGTAATGGATAAGAGGGTGATCCTAAAAGCTAAGATCCTAGATATGGTTGTACTATGTAGGCCTATTTGGGGAAGACGATTAGGTTGTAAGGATATTTCCATTAAAATATATGGCAAGAAATTTTAATTTTGAATTTTATTATAAAAATAAAAAGTATACAATAAGATTATAAAACATATGAAGGTAAAGGGTTATTTTATTAGTTGTTAATAATTTTGTTGAGTATTTGAGTAATTTTGTGTCAATATGTGTTAGTTCAAATAGTTGTTGTTAATGTTGTTGGGTATTTGACTACCTTTATGTCAATGAGTATCCACTTCAAATCCTCTTGGTTGAGGTTACTAGTCTATGCCCATAAGTTTATTGGGGATAATCATCCACAATTGTGGTGAGCGTTTCCTTAGAAAAAAATAAAGAACATGAAGCTTTACAATTTAATAGCCAAATTTAATAACTATTACCCACTATGTCCAACATATCTGGGGAAGGCATATAAACATCCTACAAAGTTGAGGGAATGTGAAGAGGCACAATTGCTCTTAATTGAGTTATTCAAATCTCAATCTATATTATATGTTTCATTAAGATTAAGAGGTAGAGACCGAAAATGTGTTGGTTCCTGGTGTCAGTCAAGTTGAGCTTCCTTGGATGTGGCTTCATGTTGCAATTCATCCCCCCAAGTCAAGCACAATATATAAGGCATGCATTACTACACTCATCTCATGCGAGGTGCTCATAGAGCTTTAATCGATTTGCATTATGATTAGATGAATGCCGATACATGCTAGCAAATCAAACATAAATGGAATGCTAGTAAATTGATTGATTTTCTTATCTTTATACTTAAATCAAGTATATTTTTTCTAAAGTTCATTCCAAAATCTGTCTCCTATGTGACTTTGATGGTATGCATGATGTTGATCATGACAAGATTTATGATTGTGTTGACTCTTTCAAAAAGTCTCTTGAACTTGTTCATAAATCTTTTAGATCTAATTTTGAAACCTTAGGACTTGTCTATGAGCAATCAACTCCTTCCTTCTTGTTGCCTTGGGTATCAAGCACATAACAACTAACATATCATTTGGAAGAAATTGAAGACATATTTTAAAAGTGTTAGTTTTTCTATGGAGTGTGAAATTATAACTATGCTACACATGTGGGATATTGGAATGCCAAGTTTTTGGATTTTCATGATTAAACATACATAAGAATTAAACAATGGTGCAATTATTAGCTATGTATAAGAATCTGTCTGAGTATGGAAGATAATATCCTCTTCAACATAGTATCCATCAAAACCTACAATGCTTACCAGACATAGCTATTTGAGAATCTGTTATTACCCCTTAGAAATGTTTGGTGATGGTAAGTCAAAATGCACCCTACCTTCTCAAAATAAATGGGTTTCCTGCTATGTTTTAAGAGTGTCTTCTTACATGGTATCAATGTAAAGATCTTATTGCATTGATCAACAACTATCATAAGATAGTCATTGTGTCACATACCCATACCCCATCATTATGCGGAATTAAAATTTTCATCGAGAACCTTCACTTTTCATCAAAACACAAGGCATGGTCGTGAACCACATCTCGACAATTCCAACACTGTCACACTCCCTCCCATCTTCCATAGATCAGTTCAACAATCTGCAAGGAAAGATCTTAGAGGAGATCGAACGACGGAGAGAATACGTGACGAAATCAACAATCGTAAACGATCCCGTAGACCAGGTCTAAATCGACGGTTCAGAATTCGCCCACAAAAATCAACGATGTAGAAAGCCCGAGATGCAGGGCCCGAAGTTACACCAAATCTCGATCTCACTTCCTGCAGCCCGCATCCCACATCGGAAACAGATCAACGACGGAGAATCATCCCGCGAAGATCGACGGCACGGAAACTTAACTTGCGGGATTGGAAATTTGGAGATCGCAACACCGTGATCCTGCATCCCACAAGTTGCAAAAACTAAATCTGCAGAACCCAAAATCTACGAAATGACGTTCTGCATCCTGCATCTTACAAGTTGCGGAAGGAAAATCTGTGGAAACCAAAATCTGCGAAACGACGTTCCGCATCCCGCATCCCACAAAATCCTTGATCTCGCAAACTACGCAAATGAGGATTTCTAGCAGAAAACTTAACTTTTCAGCTGAATTATTGGATCGATCTGATCATCCAGGCCATTACCAAACTGGGCAATCTACCCTGCAACTTGGTAAAATGCATTGAAGTAAAAACATACATAAATGCCTATAATTGCAATTATTTAGGAAACAAAGCATAACTCAACATAGCAACATGTTCATCACATTCCATCAAGCAAATACAATGCAAGCATTACAGTTACAGAGAATTATGTGGATAAGAACACTTATCTTGAAGAAATCTTGTCCCGCAACCAACTATGTCGCTACAACTTTCCTCCCAACCATAGGCCAGTGTGCTCCTTAGTCTCTCAGCAACACTGCCACCCCCGCGCTGGGCATGATTTCCTCAAGGAATAAGGGAACACTAGAAAACTCATACATAGCCAGGGTGCAATAACACTCAACCAAGACAACACAGTTGGGTTTATCAGGTTGTATGGAAAAACATCCCTCAAATGGGTTTCATAGGCCACTCAGCCAATCCATCTCACAGTTGGGTTTCACAGACTGTTCACAATCAAGCCAACATTCACCTTTAAGGACCGTTCAAGCCAATAGATGGGTTTATTAGACTGTTCATAGTTAAGCCATCTCATTACAGGGTTTATCAGGCTACCTAGCCAAGCCAGCATTAGCATTTAGGTGTATCAGACTGTCCAGTCAAAGGTTACTTACTAGGTCACGTGCATTAGACATAGCCAAACCAACAGATGGGTTTAACAGGCTACCAGCCAAGCCATCTTTCCAATTGGGTTTATTAGGCTTCTGAGGAAATGGGCAGGAAGAACAGCTAAGCTAGTGAGCTCATCTACAAAACTAAGGACACTTTCACAAGATCTATCTGGCCTGGATCCCCCTCTGCCTACATACCCAACACAAGGAAGTGTCCCCTTCTCTGCTCCACGGTCCCTTAGGCTACACCTTCCCTTCCAGTGCTCTTCAGGATATGCATGGCAGGCTCACCAGCCACTCTTATCTTACTGTGAGGTTCCACACTAGTTTTATCAAGTGCATTCTATGTCTCTCCCATTCCTAAGTCTCGCACACAGTCAGACCTGAACCAGGGTTCACAACACAACAGCCATAAGGAGACTCTACATCACAAGCTTACTCTGAACACAAGTACTAGGGTCTCATACACTCTGTAGTTTAGGTTAACGCTGCAACACAACAAATACCACAATGTCCAGGAAAAACACACTCCCCGAACGTGAAGGATACATACATAGAAGAAAGGCTCTACTGTTCTCCTACTTCTACACGACGACCGGGGAGTGAAGATGATGAATCCATGATTGAATGAGATGAATGAATGAAAATCATTGAACAAATGCACTCGCAGTTCTTAAAACGTGAGAGTAGGAACCAGGCGTGAATGCATGGGTCAAATTGACATACGGTTCTGGTGTTTTCTTGTCCCTGCAAGAAAAACATGACACTCCAGAGCTGGGTGCTCTGCCCCATTCGAAATTGCCCATACTCTTCCCCTTCTAAGCAATAACTACCTCAACCACTTCTTGGAAGAATAAATGGTTAGGAAGAAAAGATAAGAAAGAGGGTAGTTGACAGTTCTAATGGGTTCTCCCCATGACACATAACTTTTCCCCAAACAAGCTCAAGGTTAACATTCCCACCCCCTTTTCCTTAGGAAAATAATGCCACCATCTCATTATTTGTTGCATTGACATAGCTGGCCGTGGGTTTTCATTATATTTCATATTTACATGATGTTTACAAGCATGTTTGACTTAGCACAGAAACCATAGGCATCAACCATGATCACTTATACACCAAGCATCAATCAATGACAGGGCCTTGGCCTTGAGATCCTTCTCATGACTCGATATAATATTTACATCGCATACATTAATGCAACGGGGTCAAAACCGGGGTGTTACATTCCCCTCCCCCTTCAATAGCACTGTCCTCAATGCTTACAAAATTTGAACAAAATGCTACACTGGCATCACCTCAGTTTTCCACAGACTTGAACAAAAATGGATGTGCCAATCGCATGGCATCCTCCAGCTCCCATGTAGCCTCTTCATGACCGTGGTGCTCCCATCACACCTTTACCTACCCTATGGCTCGATTCCGGGGCATGGTGACCTTCCTATCGAGGATGCTCATTAGCTCGATTCGGAACTCACCCTCAAGTTCCACTTGAATCACATCCCAATTTATCATGTGGTTAAGGTCATGTATATATTTCTTAAGCAAAGAAACATGAAAAACATATGAGCTCTTGTGCTAGCAGGCAATGCAAGTCTATATGAAATTGGCCCTATTCTTTCAAGCACTTCAAATGGCCCACATTATCTAGGGGACGACTTGGCACAACTGCCCAACTTCAAGGACTCTTCTTTGCCCTCACTCTGAGGTAAACATGATCCCAAACACTGAACTCTCTGTTCACCCTATTCTTATCAGCATAGCTTTTCTACATGTCCTGGACTACTTTCAGATTCTACTTGATCTTTACAACCTCTTGCTCCATTTCCTTAAGCAATTCTGGACCAAGCACAATCATGTTCACTGGATTATCCCAAGTTACTAGTGTCCTACACCTTCTGCCATACAAAGTTTCATATGGACTCATCCCCAAGGATGCTTGTTGTCCATTATTATAAGCAAACTCTACCAAGTGTAAATAATCTTCCCACTTGGTTGGTCTGTCCATCACATACATGCAAAGCTTGTCTTCAAGCACTTGGTTAACTCTTTCTATCTGACCATCAGTCTGAGGATGGTACGCGGTGCTGAAGTTTAGCTTTGTACCCAAGTCTGCAAGCAAACCCTTCCAAAAATTGGAAGTGAACTTGACATCTTTGTCAGAGACTATTTCCTTAGGCAATCCATGCAATTTGAAAATATCCTTCATGAATATCTTTGCAATGTCATCTATCTGATGCGTAGACTTCATTGGTATAAAATGTGCTGCCGTCGTCAACCTATCCACCACAACCATGATCGAATCATGTTGTCTCCAAGTCATTGGCAATCCTGTAATAAAATCCATGGAAATAACTTCCCGTTTCCACTCTGGAACTGGCAAAGGATGCAACAAACTTGCAGGGTGTTGATGCTCAACCTTTATCTGCTGACATTTCATGCACCTCAAAATATACTCAACCATGTCCTTTTTCATCCCTGGCCAGAAATACTGCCTTCTTGTTGTAGCAATTGTATTTTGGTATCCTAGGTGACCAGAGTATGGAGCTTGATGGATCTTGTCCATAACAACTCTCTTCAAATCTACTACATTTGGAATGTAGACTTTGTTCTTATAAGTAAGAAGTCCATATCCTTCGAACTTATATCCCTCATACCTCTTCTCAAGACTTTGCTACTGCAATTTGTCCTTGACCTGCACATACAATTCATCTCTAGCAATATGATTAGCAATCTGCTGCCTCAAATCTTATTGGAAAATACTAAGAGATGCCACATGCATTCCTTGCACCTTCCTGCTGAGTGCATCAACTACCTTATTCGCTTTTCCTTTTATGTGCTTGATTTCAAAATCAAACTCACATAAAAACTCCAGCCATCTAGCTTACCTAGCATTTAGAGTAGGCTGATCAAACAAATAGTTTAGACCACAATGATCTGTCCTTAACTCGAATCTTCTACCCATCAAGTAATGCCTCCACATCTTGAGAGCATGTACTATGGCTGCAAGATCTAGATCATGAGTAGCATAGTTCTTCTCATGTTCCTTCAACTTTCTTTACTCATAGCATACAACGTGGTTGTCCTGCATAAGGACTCCTCCAAGCCCTTGACCACACGCATCGGTACACACCACAAAATCTTTCTTTGGGTTTGCAACCTTCAATACTGGTGCACTGGTGAGAAGATTCTTCAACTGCTAGAATATTTCTTCACTCCTCGAGGTCCATTCAAACTTTATCCCCTTCTTTTGCAAAGAAGTGATGGCATGTGCAACTTTGGAGAATCCCTCAATGAATCTCCTGTAATATCCTATAAGTCCCATAAAAGATCTTACATCTGTCACACTTCTTGAAGTAGGCCAATTCATAATGGATTCTATCTTTTCAAGGTCCACAGATATACCATCTTCTGATATAATGTGACCTAAGTACTGAATTCTATCTCTACAGAAGTCACACTTGCTCAGCTTTGCATACAACTGATGCTCCCTGAGCAATTGCAATGTCAATCTCAAATTCTCTTCATGCTCTTCCTCATTCTTGGAATAAACAAGAAAGTCATCAAGGAAAACAAGAACAAACTTGTCCAAATATCTGCTAAAGACACTGTTCATAAGGCACATAAATGTAGCTGGTGCATTTGTGAAACCAAATGGTACCACTACAAACTCATAATGCCCATACCTTGTTCTGAAGGCTGTCTTATGAATGTCTTCATCCTTGATTCTTACCTGATGGTAACCAGACCTCAAGTCAATCTTGGAAAATACTTTTGCTCCTCTCATTTGATCAAAGAGATCATCAATCCTAGGCAAAGGGTATTTATTCTTCATTGTGACTTTGTTCAGCTGTCTGTAATCAATACACAACCGAAGTGTACCATCTTTCTTCTTTACAAACAGAACCGGTGGTCCCCATGGAGACACACTGGGCCTGACATACTTTTTCTCCAACAATTCTTACAGCTGCATCTTTAGCTCTAACATTTATGGAGTGCTCATTATGTAGGGTGTATTGGACACTGGTGCTGCTCTCGACACAAGTTCAATTGTGAAATCAATGTCCCTATTTGGATGAAGCCCTAGAATCTCATTAGGAAACACATCCCTGAATTCCTGCAACACATGAAAGTCCTCCAACCTAGGAGTTTCACTCTCTGTTGCCTCCAAAATATGAGTTGCATACAACTAGAAACCTTTCCTACAGAGAGATATTTATGCTTGAAATACTTCTAGAACCGTTTCCACTTAAGTCTCCTTTCACTGATCTTCCTAACTTTCTTGAGGTGCTCCCACCAAATGGATGCTCTTCCTTTCAGATTGAATATGGCAACCCTTGCCTTCATGTTTCCCTAATAATCCTAAACTTGGAAGTACTTCTTTATCCCAAGAAGCCAAGAGTTAGCTTCTTGTCTAGTCTTCACCTCTCCATCAAACGTAGGAGGTTTATCCTTCTTAAATTAATCCAGAGTGTGATCCCTGTGGGGCATCTTTCTCTTTCCCTTGTGAGAAGAAGAGCTTGAATCCCCACTGGAATCCTCTGAGTCAGATGATTTACTAGAAGTTATTCTTCTTCTTCTGGTACTACTCTTACTGCCTTCGGGTTTCACTATACCCTTCCCAGAGTCTATCTTTCTTTGCAAGTCTGTCAAACTCTGCAACATAGCAGCATTCAACTGATGCTTCTCTTCCTGATATTTAATCAAGCTTCTCATGGTGGCTGCAATATTTGGTGGTGTCTCTTCGAATCTCCTTCCATTAGACTCAATGTCATCATTCCCAACTTGGACATTTTCCCCCATGGCATCTCACGCACGCTCGTAGGAATCCCGAGCATCATACCCGTCATGGGTTCTCATGGCTAAACCACCACTTACCTTTCCAAAATATACTATGACTCTACAAATGTGTTATCAACACCATTTGTTAGACACACAGTAATTCAAAATCAAAACCATTTACTATGACACTGTAGTGTACTACAAGTTGACATTAAAGGGTATTCTGGACTGTTCTCTGGCCCATCCAGGCCCAATGCTGCAACCCGCAGCTTTGATACCACGTTGTCATGTACCCATACCCCATCATTGTGCGGAATTAAAATTTTCATCGAGAACCTTCACTGTTCATCGAAACACAGGGCATGGTCATGAACCACATCTCGACAATTCTAACACTGTCACGCTCCCTCCCATCTTCCATCGATCAGTTCAACAATATGTAAGGAAAGATCTCAAAGGCGATCGGACGACGGAGAGAAGACCCGGAAAAATCAATGATCATAAACTATCTTACAGACTAGGTCTAAATCGATGGTTCAGAATTCGCCCACAACAATCAACGGTGCGGAAAGCCCGAGATGCGGGGTCAGAAGTTACACCAAATCTTGATCTCACTTCCCGCATCCCGCATCGGAAACAGATCAAATGTGGAGAATCATCCCGCGAAGATCGATGGCACGAAAAATTAACTTGCGGGATTGGAAATCTAGAGATCGCAGCATTGCAATCCCGCATCCTACATACCACATCCCGCAAGTTGCGGAAAGAAAATCCGCGGAACCCAAAGTATATGAAACGACGTTCCACATCCCGCATCCCACAAGTTGCGGAAGGAAAATTTGCGGAAACCAAAATCTGCGAAACGATGTTTCGCATCCCGCATCCCACAAAATCCTAATCCCGCAAACTGCGCATATGAGGATTTCTAGTAGAAAACTCAACTTTTCAGCTGAATTCTTGGATCAATTTGATCATCCTGGCCATTACCAAACTAGCGAATCTACCGTGCAACTTAGTAAAATGCATTGAAGGAAAAACACACATAAATGCCTATAATTGCAGTTATTCAAGAAACAAAGCATAACTCAACATAGCAACATGTTCATCACATTCCATCAAGCAAATACAATGCAAGCACTACAGTTACAGAGAATTATGAGGACAAGAACACTTATCTTGAAGAAATCTTGTCCCGCAACCAGCTATGTCACTACAATGTTCCTCCCAACCATAAGCCAGTGTGCTCCTTAGTCTCTCAGCAACATTGCCACTCCCGAGCTGGGCATGTTTTCCTCAAGGAATAAGGGAACACTAGCAGACTCATACATAGCCAGTGTGTAATAACACTCAGCCAAGCCAACACAGTTGGGTTTATCAGGCTGTATGGGAAAACATCCCTCAGATGGGTTTCATAGGCCACTCAACCAAGCCATCTCACAGTTGGGTTAATTCACAGACTGTTCACAGTCAAGCCAGCATTCACCTTTAAGGACCAGTTAAGCCAACATATGGGTTTATTAGACTATTCATAGTCAAGCCATCTCACTACTGGGTTTATCAGGCTACCTAGCCAAGCCAACATTAGCAGTTTGGTTTATCAGATCGTCCAGTCAAAGGTTACTTACCAGGTCAGGTGCAACAGACATAGCCAAGCCAACAGATGGGTTTAATAGGCTACCAACCAAGCCATCTTTCCAGTTGGGTTTATAAGGCTTCTAAGGAAATGGGCAAGAAGAACTGCTAAGCTAGTGAGCTCATATATAGAGCTAAGGACACCTTCACAAGATCTATCTAGCCTGGATCCCCCTCTGCCTACACACCCAACATAAGGAAGTGTCCCCTTCTCTGCTCCACAGTCCCTCAGGATACACCTTCCCTTCCAGTGCTCTTCAAGATGTGCATGGCAGGTTCACCAGACACTCTTATCTTACTGTGAGGATCCACACCAGGTTTATCAAGTGCATTCTACGTCTCTCCCATTCCTAATTCTCGTACACAGTCAGACCCGAACTAGGGTTCACAACACAACAACCACAGGGAGACTCTACATCACAAGTTTACTTTGAACACAAGTACCAGGGTCTCATACACTCTGTAGTTTAGGTTAACGCTGCAACACAACAAATACCACAATGTCCTAGAAAAACGTGCTTGTAGAATGCGAAGGATACATACACAAAAGAAAGGCTCTGCGATTCTCCCGCTTCTACATGACGATTGGGGAGTGAAGATCATGAATCCATGATCGAATGAGATGAATGAATGAAAATCATCGAACGAATGCCCTCGCAGCTCTCAAAACGTGAGAGTAGGAACCAGGTGTGAATGCATGTGTCAAACTGACATATGGTTCTGGTGTTTTCTTGTCCCTACAAGCAAAACACGACAGTCCAGAACTAGGTGCTCTTCCCCATTCGAAATTTCCCATACTCTTCCCCTTCCAAGCAATAACTACCTCAACCACTTCCTGGAAGAATAAATGGTTAGGAGGAAAAGACAAGAAAGAGGGTAGTTGACAGTTCTGATGGGTTCTCCCCATGACACATGGATTTTCCCCAAACATGCTCAAGGTTAACATTCCCACCCTGTTTTCCTTGGGAAAATCATGTCCCCATCTCATTATCCGTTGCATTGACATAGATGGCCGTGGGTTTTCATTATATTGCATATTTACATGATATTTACAAGCGTGCTTGACTTAGCACAGAAACCATGATCGCCTATAGACCAAACATCAATCAATGACAGGGCCTTGGCCTTGAGCTCCTTGTCATGATTTGATATAATATTTACATCGCATACATTAATGCAATGGGGTCAAAACCAGGGTGTTACACATTGCACTTATTAGTCGTTTGTAATCCTTTAGTAAAATCCATTGAAACTTACTCCCATTGTATTCTCAAGACTAGAAGTAGAATATACCTACCCAAGTTCGTATTCATTAGCTTGGATATGCAATAAATAGTGCAACTCCTCATGAAATTTGCCACCATCTATGCAACCTTTAGCAAATAGAAATATCTCAACAAATTGGTGATTATTTTCTCCACTCCACGGCTTCATGATATCTTGGAAGGGTGTGCCTTTGAAAATAAATATAATTTATGATCTTGGCAAGGAAAACAATTGTCATTCCATTTATACATAATCCCTCCCTTTAGTAGATAATCACATAATTATTCCTCATATGGTGAGATCTATGTATAATTACGCATGGTTGCATAGATGCACACAAAGCACGGACAATGTGTATAACTTTCCTTGAAAGCATTGAATCCAAATGATTGGAATTAGATAAACACACTCAACTTGACTATTGAGGTCTTGAAAGGAAATCTTCAATCTTGTTTGACCTTCCTTTTCAATGTTTAGTCACAATATTGAACTATACAATTATGTGATCCATGTCATGTGGTGTGTTGTTAACCTTAGATCCAAAAGTAATATTATGCAGAAAATAACCAAGACTTTAATAAATCACAAACTATGATATTTAGAAATGCTTCATGCTTTATTAATATCAAAACCCTTAAGGTAGGGTAACACAATTAAATATTCCTCATGTAGGGAATATCACCACACACCATGCTTCCTATACAATAATTTACGAATACTTCACAAGACATCTCATTACATTGTTTCTACTTTTTATATAATTTCTATTAAACCTATTAGGCACTTTCTTATAGAGAAGGAACTTTATAGTGGGTGAAACCTTCTAGGTACTTTGTAGAGAAGAAAAACTTTAATAGGTGGAACCTTCTAGTAAGCCTTCTTACAATTATTGATTTTCACACTACATGTAATTCATTGGACTTATCTACTAGAGATGGCCTCAATATTAAGCATTCTCCCCCTTGGGTACCTCTTAGGTGCCCCATATTACCCTCCCTAGGTACATTACATTACATCCCATTTTTCTTGTTTCATCCTCAAAACATGGTAGTAAATCATACAATATAATCTATGAAGTGATGTATCAAATTGTTACCAAGCACGACCATGCATCCATTCTAGTGAAATGTGGGCATGGGGTCCAATTTCTTCATTTCCACCTTAATATTCATCTTGATTTCTCCTTTGGTTCCATGTCACCATTATGCTACTATGCTGTCTCCATGTATTGCTTCTATTCCTCAATGTGCCTCTATATTGGTTGCCTTTTTGGTTCCATTTTTGTTGATGCTCCTAACCTTGCCTTAATTACTATTCTTTCTTATGGTTACTAGTGTGGGTGGTGACATATAACAACCTGAGCTATTGATTATGTTCTTTTTACTCTTCAACCAATTTTCATTAAATGCTTTTAGATCCTTATATTTTTCTTACTCTTTATGTTCAATTGCAGTTTTTTTCTTCTTTTGAGTTCAACCTCAAACTGCTCATTTGATATGTTAGAATGTGCTACAAAAAATTCTTCATATGTCGTCGTGGGTCATTTAGAAACACAAATATCACATAATGTGATTTTTTTTCTTGTACCAAAGCTTCAAAAAATTCATTTGCACGTTAATATTAATTGTACCAACTAAGTCGATCCAAGAATACCCCAAAATAATATCCACATCATTCATATCTATAGCATTAAAATATGAATGCAACACATATTTGTCCACAATAATATTTAAATCTTTAAAAATTTGCATATTTTCACCCTAAATATTTGTTCTTTGAATATTCTTTCTGGGGACTTGTAACCTTTTAGATAAGTTAACGTTGATAAAATTATTCTTGCTACTAGGGTTTATAGAGACAATAACCTTCTCTTCTTGAATAAATCCATGAACATGTAATAAGAAGTTGTCACATGAAAATATACCCTTTGTGTTATTTTTATCATTCTTCACATCATGAGACCACCAATCTAAAAATACTTGTTCATATGCTTCATCTAGAAGTTTTAATATCTCCATAAAGTAAAGTGTCACAGCAAGATTTGAACTCGAAATCCGACAACATCTGACGTATTGTACGGATGTGTCGAACAATAATGATGAAAAGTACTGAGCCTTTTAAATTATTTTAGCGCCATCAAATTTCCGACACTAGGGTGTAGGTATTGCGACGGCTATGTCGTCAAATTTTTGACACTAGGGTGTAGGATATTCGACGACTATGCGTAGGATATTTGATGGCTATGTATAGGATATTCGACGACTATGTGTAGGATATTCGACGGCTATGTGTTGAATGTAAATATCAATTTTGTCACACATAGTAGTCCCATAGATAATTCTCATAGCCAAAAGTACTTAATCTTCAAGAAAAATAAACCTTGAAAATAAATTTAAATCAACGAACCTTGTGGCCCAATTATGTGCCTATGTGTGTGGTGAGGTTGAGTCCTTGATGATGCGATGCAGTATGCGCTAATGTGTTAGATCACACTATAATAAAATTAATATTATTATGACCATGACAAATAAAATTTTGGTGCTTACCTTTTTCTTTGTTACACAATAGTGTGTTTCCATTTACACCACTTTCCGTTTACTTTCTATTTGTATCATTGCCATCATCTTCATCCTCATCATCACTGTTTTTATCATCATCATAGTCATCGTCATCATGATAATGATGATCATAATTATTATCATCAATATCATCATCAACCTCATCATTAGCATCATTGTCATCATCCCATCATCATCATCATCATCACCATCGCCATCATCATCATCATCATCATCATCATCATCATCATCGACATCATCATTAGCATCATCATCATCATCCTCATTTCCATCATCATCATCCTCGTCACCATCATCCTCATCCTCATCACCATCATCATTCCTCGATCATCATCCTCATCCTAATCCTCATCATCATTGTTATTATCATCATCATAGTCATCGTCGTCATTATAGTCATCATCATCATCAATATCATCAATATCATCATCAACATAATCATTAGCATCATCGTCATCCTCATCGTCATCATCATCATCATCGTCCTCATCATCATCATCATCATCATCATCATCATCATCATCATCATCATTATCATTATTATCATCAGTATCATCATCAACATCATCATTAGCATCATCGTCATCATCATCCTCATCGTCATCATCATCATCATCATTGTCGTCGTCTTAGATGATGATGGTGGTGGTGATGTTGATGCCGATGATGATGATGATGATGATGATGATGATGATGATGATGATGGTGATGATGGTGATGATGCTAATGATGATGATGAGGATGATGGTGATGATGATGGACACGATGATGATGATGATGATGATGATGGTAAAGATGATGATGATGAAGACGACGACGACGATGACGATGACGATGATGATGAAGATGATGATGATGAAGATGATGATGATGATGGTGATGATGATGAAGATGACGATGATGAATATGATGATGATGATGATGATGTCGATGTCGATGATGATGATAATGGTGATGATGATGATGATGATGATGAGGATGATGATGATGATGATGATGATGATGATGATGATGATGGTGATGATGATGATGTTGATGATCATGATGAAAATGATGATGATGACGATGATGATCATGATGATGGCGACAACGATGATGTCGATCAATACGATGATGATGAAGATGATCAGGATGATGACGATGACGATGAATATGATAATGCAGATGATGCTGCTGCTGATGATGAAGATGGTGATGACGATGACGATGGTGATGAAGATGATGATGATGATGACAATGATGATGATGCTGCTGCTGATGATGATGCTAATGAAGAATATGGCTATCATCATTAGCATCAACATCACCATCATCATCATCATCATCACACGAACTAATTAGGCTATAGCATCCTTTCCCTTGGTACTTTCTAGTATGGAATTGATTATCTTAGAGTTAACACTTCATATGACCAACCTAACACTTCATAGTGAAATCACAATATTCTCTATGCATTTAAACTAATCGAAGTCACTCAAATCTTAAATATTAACAATTTATCAACATTTTCACAAATTCCCTAAAATAAATCCAAGTTCTTAGAGATTTGGTCTATGCTAGAAGATAAGAAAAATGTAATTGAGGGGCGATGAGCTTTAATGTCTCCTTAATAATTCTAATTTTATCATGTTTGTAAATCCTTCAATCCTATCGTAAGTTGTTCTTAATAGTGTAGGGTTAGGGAATTTCAACACTAGGCATAAGTACTTTAAGGTCAACCTGATGGAATGCAATTATAAATTTAGTATGGTTGTAGGTGTTTCCTTAATGTGGTTGTGTACTTCAATAATTTAGTTATCACAATCATGTGTTATACATGATTGATTCGATGAATCCAAATATACTTTGCTAAATTCCAAGGCATAATATATATATACCATTGGCATACGGTATATCATTAGTAATCATAGGTTATAAGGTTTTTGAAAGGATAGTTTTAAATTGTGTTGTGCAGCGCTGAATTAAGGTTTCGACCCACAGTTGGATAATTATTTGGTTGGGTACATGGATAGGTTAGATCCACTCATTGGTTGACTTAAAACCAAGCAAAACCTACTCAATTGCAATGCAACCCCCAAGAGCTTCTCCTTTGTTTGGCCGAGATGACAACTCGTGGCCATGAGAGGCCTATAACCACCTTTAACATTTGGCATTTCGCCTGCAAATACTATACTGTGACTGCTAGGTGAAGTCATTTACGGTTTGGGTTCTTTTATTGGTGGATGGAGATACAGTAAGAGTGGATAATGGCCTTTCTTATGGCTCGAGGGCTACGCTGTTTTTAACCTGCAACTGAATACCATAACATCTACCCTCGTATACTTGAATCGATTTCTTGTGTTTCCTTCGCAGAGGTGAACTCGTGTCTTCTTCCTCTTGGCATGGTGCCAAATGTGACCTAGCATGGCCATCAGGTGAAGTCTTACTCTAATTTCCATCAGGTGAAGTCTTACTCTAATTTACAGTAGGTGAAGTCTTACTCTAAAATCGGTTTTTCCATTTCTTTTACTTACGAGAGTTTTACAATTTTTAATGAAAACAAGTATTAAAAGGATTTGGTTTGGAACTTGCAAGTTCTTGTTTCTGACTCCACTACTGTAGGTGAAAACGAGCTAACTCTTCAATCTTTACATAAGCATCCAACTGGTAAGCCTCGGTTCCATCGAGGGTTTCTTCCTGCGTGACATTGTGGTTGTTGGAATTTGGTTCCTGTGGTTGTAATGGCACAACCTTGGTTCTTTGTTAGCTTAAGTTCCAACTTGTTTGCTATTTGTAAAAGATTTTAGAAACCCTTAAAGGCTATTTCGTGCAGGTGAAGGAGGATCTGGAAGCCGTGATGTAACTGGTTTTTACTTGATGTTTTTAGCCTTACGGCCTGAACAATGTAATTGCTTTTATTTTAAAAGAAAAGAGAACAGCTTTGACTCAATGGGGCTATCGACCTCTGTCTAGCTTAGTTTTGGTTTTTATAGTAGATTTTAATTAGTGGAGAAATACTGTGAAGTACTCAGGGTTGTAAATGAAAACAAGGTTTTTCTCCTATCAGTAAAATTTGGTTACTGTTATATATATATATATAGATTTTGCGCATTTTGGTTTTATTAAGAGGCCTGAGCCTCGACCCTTTAACTCTAAAGGATGTAATCCATTCCTTAATGGATTCTGTATTTGCAAATGGTTTAAGTAATATTTGATTATTTTAATTTCTGTTTTCAATAATTTGTTTATGTAATATTTTAATTTATTACCTTGTATTTATAATGATTTCTAATGCACAGTTTATGGGAAAAATTACTGTGTTTAAGAGTAATATTTTACTCTGGTTTTTGGCTTAAAAGGGTTAATTAATAAAAAAACCCTACAACTCGATATTATTATTATTATACTTAGTAATTCTTAGCTTTGTTTATTTAATGAGTTATTTAATGATTTTTACAGCTTTCTTTATAAATTTCAGCTAAGAAAGATTAGGGTTTTAATGTTGCATACTAGTGAAAAGGATATATTTACCTTTCAAATTTTAAGTAGTGTATTACTGTAGAGACTTCTGTGGTTCTAAATAGATTATAGTAGAATCCTTCTATCTTAGACAGAGACACACACTGTCTGGAATTCAATGTTATAAAAATGTCTTACAAATTATTTTTACCTGGTTCTTAGATGTTAGCCTATTTACTATACTTATGTTTGATTATTAAATTGTAATCTCTATATTTTATAAAGAATACTAATACTGAAATTATTTCTATGAATAATATTATTACTATTCTTTTACATACCTATCTTTTAGTTTATAACTAAAGTAAATAAATGCAGACAATATTTACTACTTCTTTACAGTAGAAATCATAAGCAAACTAAAGTAAAATCTAGTTACAGTTTTCATTCAAGTAAAAGAATCATCTTATTCACCTAAAATCCCTGTTGTACTAGAGTACTGCCTGAGTCAGGCATGGAAACATACAGTATGGAAATTATAATTCTATCTCTTTCCCATTTTTCATATTTGTTATATACCTGAATGGCACCTCTCCATCCGAGTGCTGATATCCCTCATGTCGGCACACAAAAGGACACTTATGGATTGAGGTTGCCTATATTCACTATACCTTGGTTGATGATGAAATACATTGCCTATATGCCCAGCTGATTACTTTGCCATTTTGAGATTTTGAGTAGCATTCGCGACTATATCTATTGGCATCTCGTGCATCATACGCGAGTATCATGTTCAGCAGATCGCGCATACATATATACGCGGGTTGCACTTGTATAGAGTCGCGTATCATACGCGGGTTGCTCTACTACAGACCCGCGTATGGTTTCCTCAAAATTAATATTTAAAAACACGCGCTAATGGACGATTAGTTTACTCATTTAACTTAATCTTCTCAACTGCCACAACCTCCCTAACCTTCGTGAACTGCCTCATTTCATCCATATAAATAGAGGCCTTGGGGAGGGGGTTGGATATTCATACTTGGAGAGCAAAGTTATGCTGGTGGATTGTCTACAGAAATCTTTGGAGCAGAGAAACTCAGAGTCCTTTGGTGACAGAGGAGTCCTTGTTCAGACATTGGGTTGTAACCTAAACTCTCTCTATTATTGTTAATAAAGATATTACTTCTTCCATATGTGTTTCATATCTTGTGGATTGGTAAATGTTTACATTTCAATATGATATATGATTTTCCTAACCTGCATCTATATATATGAATTGCTTTGTATCTGGAAGAGTGTTTATTAACAGGTGAAGGAGGAACTATCCTGGAGACTTTGGAAGTGGATCAGAGAGGGAGAAGATAGCAAGGATCAACCTTCGTTTAATACATGTAAGTCCTTCTACTTTCCTATTTCCTATTCTATGCTTTTAGAGTCAAACTGTCTGCAAGTCTTGAGTATGTTGGTAACCCCCTAGACCTAGGTTATTAGGTGAATTATCCTGTACAACAGAACTGGCGACTCCACTGGGGAAGCCTAGTCTGCTTTAGGTCTTTTTCTGTTGTCCTGACCAGTCATTGCTCAAAGTTTTGTTTGTGATTTTTTGTCCTACTTTCTTACTTACTGTAGCATTTGAAAGTCTTGGGCCTTTCTCTGTTTTTGAGAATTCTTTTTATACCCATTCGCGGGTTGTCCCACTGGACAGTCGTGAATACTGAGTCTCATACGTAGGTTGTTCCACTGTACAGTCGCGCATCATTCGCGACCTACACTACTACACAGTCGCATATACTCCTGAAAACTGTGATTTTTGTGTCAAAGTTGGCTTGTGCTTTGGCCTGTTATAAGTCCTGTTTTCTGTTAAGACTTTCTTTAAGAGTGTTGCAAAGTTGTCTGAGTGTATCAGGCGATCACATCTTAGTGCTTTTTGAAGCCCTTGGGTTCTTTTTACTTGTTTTATTTACTGTATGCATCTTGAAACTTTCTGGCCTACTTGGGTTGTTGGTTTGAGTGCCTGAGTCTAGATCAGTGATCAGGGTCTTAGACTCTATCTGTCCAGTCTGTTGTCTCTCAGTTATTGGTTTGCACTTGCCTGTTTAAAAGTTTGCAGTGATCTCTCTGTCATTGTCTGCACCCAAGTTGAGGTCCTAGCCTGCTTTTCTTGCTGGTTTTTAGGTTCTGTTTGCCTGTTAGTTTCAGTTTGTGTTTTTTATACAGTCTATAAGTGTCAAGTTTACTCAAGCATTGCATTTATATATGCACAGTAGTTTTTTGAGCATTTTTAAAGTGAAAAACAAAACATAGTTAATCTTTTGCATTGTAATTTTTGCATTAGAGTAGTGTTTGTTTCAGTTTAAGAAATTTTATCTCAGAAAAATACAAAAACATAGGCTAGTTTCTCTTATTAAGTGTTGTTAATTCATCAATACATATCTGAAAAAATGAAAAGAAGTTTATTTTATAGTGATAGTTTGCTTTAAATGCACATTTTACTTTCATTTATTTTCTGCTGAGTCAAAACATCATACAGTCCATCACTTCCACTTCCTTTGAGTAAAGAACAACCCTTAAAATTAACGCTTAAATTTAAAATCTATTAGTAAGTTTTTATTTTTAGGGCCTTCCACCTACTAGCTTAGGCTAGGTTTGTGGGCTAGGGAGTGTAAACTCCCCACAAACTATAAACTCAGACGTAGTGGGCGATTCATTAGGTAAATCCTTGGTTCTAACGCTGTATCTGGGAAGCTCCTCTCAAAAGGGAGTTAAGCACTAGGCCACGTGGAGGCTTGGACAGAGGGGATAACCCCCCGAATCCTTGTCAAAATGTAACCCAGGACTTTTACGCATCTGGGGATTCTATCCTAGACAGAGTTTCGGGCTCAGCTACCCTGCCCATGCGTATGAGTTCGGCTTACGATTGTCCCCCCAGACAGTAGGTATTGTCAAGGTAGCCTTAGTCTCTTGTATTTTTAGGGCTCATACCTAGGTAAACCGGAAGGTTATTTCTGGTTCACCTTGAACGGACTTGGAAGGTAACCCTTGTGGAAAGTGTAGGAGGGCAGTTGGGTGATTCCTCCGCTTGTGCCTAAGAACCCCTCAAGGACGCCAAGTAACTGTTCATCATCTTTCTTCGGGAAAGCATATCTTTATAGCCTGTTTTGATTGCTTGAGACTTAGGATCTTTTTAGTGTATGCTCTGTGGATCTACTTGTGTTTAGTTGGCCTTAGGGTGTGATTTTTTAAGTCTTAATTCTAGAGGACCAACTTGTTAGAAGGTCAAGAAGGTTGCGAAACCTTCCTCCTCTCTCACCACTGGAACCTCCACCTTTACCCCAAAGGCGGAGATTAAGCACAGGTGGTTCTTTTGAACCAGTAGGAGTAAGTGAGGTTCTTGGTGAACCGGAGTTAATAGCTAACTGCTTTGACTTTGACACAGTCGAGGTAGAAGAATTGCAAGCTAACGAGTTTGCAAGAAATTATAATACCCCCTTGACTGATTTGAACGATCCAGTGATCGTGCAGGTTAGGCCTTTTAGTTCACCAGTGATAGGTGTACCTGTAGGTAGAACTATGTCTTCTGAAGGAGAAAGTTCATTTGTTTTCACCTCAACCCTTCCAGTTGAAGGGGTACTACCTCCCCTGGTTAGTACCCCTAGATCTAGTTTACCTTCCACACCCTTAACTCCAGCAAGCCGGGTGGTCCAACCACCGGTTTACTCGAACATAGGAAGTATGTCTGGTGATATGGCTACTGGGATTCCTAGTATGCCTACAATTCCTTCTTCCTTCCCTTACACTACCCACAGTGGTCCGGTGGGATCCTCGACTTTTGTCCAAGGATTCCCTTGGAATGGGGGGCACATACCCCCATCCAATCCATACGTAGGTCCACCTCCTTCATATGTAGGAGTGCAGTTTGGCAGCAACACCTCTTACGGGCAAAGCTATGAAACCCCTATTTCAGTCCCATACACGAGCTCTCCCTTCTCTTTGTTTAGTGGAGAGATACCTGCTCCAGTCTTTCAGACCCCTACTTCTATGGGGACGGCCCGAACCACTTACACTGCACCTCCCACCCAAAATCCGGTGGCTTACGGATGGAATCCATTACAAAGCAACCTTCCCACTCCACAACCGGTGTCAAGGGGCAACCCCACCTTTACCTATGGGAATTTGGGGGCTGGGCCCTCTAATTCCCAAGCTGGCACATCTAGTGCACTGGTTAGGCCAAAAATTCCTTTTTTGGCAACTTTGAACTTGCCAGACTTATCAAAATTGATGAATGACCCGGTGAGGCATGACCCCTTGTGGCCACCTGTTCCCACCAAACTGCCCTCGGACATCCCTAAGTTCGAAGGTAAGGCTGGTGAAGATCCTGGGGCACACGCCACCACCTTTCATCTATGGTGTTCTTCCAACTCGTTGAATGAAGATTCGGTGAGATTAAGGCTGTTCCAGAGGACCTTGACTGGCACTGCGGCAAAATGGTACATTGAACTGCCTTCTGCTGCTTTTAGTAGTTTCTGGGACCTAGCTAGTGCTTTCCTTAGTCACTTCTAGCTTCCAGTTCGTTACGATTTCGGAACGGATTTGTTGTCCACTTTCAGACAAAACAAGGCAACCCACATCTCGGATCATATCCAAGAGTGGAGGAGGTGGAAGAGTCTAATCAAAGCTACCATCCCTCCTGAGTTTCTATTAGAGTGGTTCCTTAAGTCATTGTTGCCATACATTTCTAAGGATGTCTCCACATTAGGAGTGACTAGTGAGGAAGAAGCCATACTCAGGGCCCAACAGTTAGACTTGATTTATTCATAGTCTGGGATTCTATATGAAATTATCCCTGAGGCACAAAGGCCTTCACATGAGGCCAAGAAACCCAAGCCTAGACCCCATGCCGATGGTGTGGTTGGGTCCGTAAACTCTCCCACTGTAGAGTCTTTGACAAAACAACTTCACCAATTGTCTGTCAAACAGTCTACGGCGGAGGCAGCAAAGGCTGCCCCCTCCTCCCAAAGTGCAAATGTTTTTGCACAAACCTCTTTGAAGGGCAATCAGCAGCCCGACGGGAAGAAGAAGAAAGGTAAAAAGGGAGAGGGAAACCAAAATCAAAACAAGCCAAAGCCCACGAACAATGCTGATGGGGGCAAAAAGGAAAAGAAGAAAATCAAGTTCCCTTGTAAGTTGTGCCAAGGGGACCATCTTACTCATCTTTGTCCCCTCATGGAACAAGATCAGAAGCTGTTACAAGCTCAACCGCCGGCTATCCTTAAGGATCCATTTCCCCAAGGGCAGAATTCTGCTTCAGCTTCTACCGTAGCAGGGGGCAGTCAAACTGCTCCTGACCCTAATTATATCAACATGGTCAGATCCTCAACTTTGTTACAAACCAGGAACAAGAACTATGAGAAAGAGACCGATGAGAAGGTGTAAAGCTGTAGGTGAACCTTCCAACCCTCTCACTATAGAGAAACCTATAGAAATAATGCCAAAGATACCCAAAGGTATCTTTAAGAAGACTTTGCATAGCCCAAATACCCGAGCCGCTTCTAACTACTCTGTGGTTGAAGACTTGGCCCAGACTCCTTGTGCAATTTCAGCTTTGGAGGTGCTACAGAGTTGTCCCGCTCAGCGGAACGCCCTCTTAGCAGCTCTAGGTAGCATGGACTCTTCGAGTCTCTTAGCGAAATTCAATCTCTCTGATGTCAAAATTTGCCTCCCTTATCATGTAGCTTTATCGATAGATGTTGTCCATGGTGGTAAGACCATTGGACGAGCGGTTGTTGATGAGGGAGCCTCTACTTGTGTTATGTCCCTGGCTTGTTGGAAAGCTCTTGGATCCCCAGAGCTGGTCCCATCAACCACTTTACTTACTGCTTTTGATGGAAGGTCTTTCCATCCACATGGTATCTTACCAGCTTTCGAGATTAAGTTGGTTGGCAAAGCAGTCTCTGTTGAAGTCGAAGTGATTGATGCTCCATTGGACTACAATTTGCTTCTGGGTAAGAATTGGACTTATGCAATGTCTACTGTTGCATCTGATGTCTTTCGTGTCATGCTATTTCCACATGAGGGCAAGCTGGTCACTGTTGACCAACTTGATTTTACTCGTAAAGGCCGCTTAGAGTCTAAAGATTCCACTGTGCCATTAGTTGATCAGGCCAAACCTGCCGCACAGAGCTTGGGGGCTGGACTGTATGCATCATTGATGGGCACATTCGATATTCCAGCTCCAGTCCTTTATCTCAGTTCTACTACTGTAGGGAAGTCCATTGATTCGGTGGTCGATAGGACTGATCCTTGGGTCCTCCCAACCCCTCAGGAACCGGAAGTGCCCTTGTCTACAGTGGAAGTGGCGTATCAAGCTATTACCCAAACCACTGTAGATCCCATTCCAGATCCTCTCACAGTCTCGGATGATCTGGAAGAATTTTATATGCCCGCATGGGCGGAAAACTCTTTACAATCCATAGATTGCTTAGACACTGTCTTACCTTCCGATGAGGCTATTCTGGAAGCTATGAGTTCATGTGATAATATATGTGAGGATCTTCATCACCGATCTTATTTCCTTCCAGAGCTAAGCAAGATAGAAAACCAAGAGTTTCATGTGAGACTGTCGGATGATGTTGATACACCCGTCAATCCTTTACCTAGGGAAGGAGTGTTTGCCGAGGGGAATATGGCAAACATTTCCGCTACTATACCGATCAACATCTCCGTAAAGCCAGATGTCGTGGAAAATATCTATATAGGTGCAAACTGCTCTCCGGAGGAGATTTCCATTTATACTGCCCTTTTCAAGGAATTCCGCGATATCTTTGCCTGGTCATATGAGGAGATGCCAGGCATTGATCCATCTATTGTTCAACATGAGATCCCAACCTATCCTGATGCTAAGCTGGTTTGGCAAAAATTACGCCCCGTGAACCCACGTAAAGCGGTGGCTGTGAAGGCAGAGGTAGAGAAGCTGTTGAAAGCAGGTTTTATATATCCCGTTGCTTTGACTGAGTGGGTGTCCAACTCAGTTCCTGTTGATAAAAAGCAAGGGAGTATTCGTGTGTGTACGGACTTTCGAGACCTTAACAAATCCTGTCCCAAGGTCAACTACCCTACACCGTTTATTGATCAAATCATAGATGCATGTGCGGGTAGTGAAGTATTCTCGTTTATGGACGGTTTTTTCGGCTACAATCAAATCCAAATCAAACCGGAAGACCAGCATAAAACTGCTTTTATTTGCCCTTGGGGTACATTCGCATATAGAAAAATGCCCTTTAGATTGAAAAATGTAGGGGCAACCTTTCAACGAACCATGAACTTTGCTTTTCACGATATAAAAGCCATTGTCGAGCCTTACCTGGATGATCTGCCTGCTCATTCTCGCAAGAGGATCCAGCATCCAGACCATTTAAGGTTGATTTTTGAGAGATGCAGGTACTATAAAATTCGCTTGAATCCCCACAAGTGTGTTTTCTGCGTCGAATCAGGTAGATTGCTTGGATTCATTGTCTCTAGTAGGGGCATACAGGTGGATCCTCTAAAAGTTGAGGCCATTGTAAATCTGCCTCCTCCTTGTTCACTTAGGCAACTTCAGAGTCTACAAGGTAAGTCTAACTTCCTTCGATGTTTTATAGTTAATTATGCCAAGATCATAAAAGGTTTCATGCGCCTGCTTAAACAGGACACCCCATTTGTATGGGATGAAACCGCACAACTCGCGTTCAAGGCATTAAAGAAAGCCTTGTTGTCGGCTCCTTTATTACGCCCGCCAGATTATTCTAGGGATTTCATATTGTATCTGGCCGCGTCGGAGTCTACCATTGGGGTGGTGCTAGTTCAGGAGGATGACAAGCTCGTTGAGCATGTTGTCTATTATCTTAGCCGTGCCTTGGTTGGGCCTGAGCTTAAGTACTCCCACGTCGAAAAGTTAGCCTTAGCGGCTGTTTATGTTGTACAAAGGTTACGGCACTACATCTTACTGAGGACCACTACTGTAGTGGCGGATGTAAACCCTTTCCAATACGTTTTATCCCAACGGATTGTTGGGGGAAAATTCAATAAGTGGATAGTCATTCTCCAAGAGTTTGACTTGGTTTTCCAATCCGCTAAATCCAAAAAGTCCTTAGTTTTTGCCGAGCTTATAGCAGAATTCCCTACGGAAGAAGATGTAGTGATTCAAGATGACTCATTCCCAGATGAGCACATCTTCCTTATATCAACCTCTGATCCTTGGTACGGAGATATTCTTATATATCTCCAGACTTTGAAGTATCCTACCGCTTACTCTAGGGAAGATCGGCACAAGTTACGTCTTCATGCTAAAAACTACCTCATCATAGGAGATACATTGTATTGACGAGGGGTAGATTCCGTCTTGCGTCGCTTCCTTACTCATGAGGAAGCGGAGATTGTCCTAAATGATTCCCATAGTGGAGCGTGTGGGGGTCATTTATCTGCGTTAGCAACGGCCCAGAAGATATTACGTGCCGGGTATTTCTGGCCCACCATCTTTAAAGATTGTGTGGAAGCTGTAAAACGCTGTCATCCATGTCAGCTGTACACCAGAAAAATGCGGTCACATCCTGCTCCCTTGTTTCCCATAATCTCGGTAGGCCCCTTCATGAAGTGGGGGATCGATTATATGACATGCAACACAGCCTCGGCTGGGGGGCATAAATACATCATTGTCGCTGTCAACTATTTCACAAAATGGGCAGAGGCAATGCCTACTTTCAAAGACAATGGGGAAACAGCAGCTTACTTCGTGTTTAATCAGATTATTGCTAGGTTTGGTATTCCCAAAGTGATTGCCACTAACCATGGCAGTCATTTCCAAAATCACATGATGACAGAACTGACCACCATGCTCGGATTCCGACAAGAACATTCTTCTCCTTATTATCCGCAAGCAAATGGACAGGTTGAGGCTGTAAACAAAACTTTAAAAACTATACTTAAACGTACTATTGATGCAGCCCGTTCAAATTGGCACATCATGTTATATCCTGCTCTTTGGG